>CAWVQO010000258.1:0-44690 GCA_963932275.1 Andrena praecox
GTCAAGATCACGACCCCCTGAGTGGTATGTGATAAACAAAAAGATTCTTAGGGCGTTTTCCCTTCGCAGACGCGAGCTCGAAAAATTGTTGAGAGCGGCGTATGGGAATATTCCACATACGTAACAGTGTCAAATTTTAATTAATTTATTTGAAACCAACTTCGATTTTTTTTGGATTTTGTCGAGTATTTTTGTTGCAGGATGTATATTTGAGTAAATTTAGATGAAAATAACTTCAATTTTTTGGATTGTGAAACAAAAATTGTAGTTGGAAGTGTCCAATTTTAATAAATTTATTTGAAATCAACTTCGATTTTTTTGGATTTTGTCGAGTACTTTTGTTGTAGGATGTATATTTGAGTATATTTAGATCAAAATAACGACAATTTTTTGGATTGTGAAAAAAATTTTAGTTGGAAGTGTCAAATTTTAATAAATTTATTTGAAACCAACTTCGATTTTTTTGGATTTTGACGAGTATTTTGGTTGTAGGATGTATATTTGAGTAAATTTAGATGAAAATAAGGACAATTTTTTGGATAGTGAAAAAAATTTTAGTTGGAAGTGTCAAATTTTAATAAATTTATTTGAAACCAACTTCGATTTTTTTGGATTTTGTCGAGTATTTTTGTTGTAGGATGTATAATTGAGTAAATTTAGATGAAAATAAGGACAATTTTTTGGATTGTGAAAAAAAATTTTAGTTGGAAGTGTCAAATTTTAATAAATTTATTTGAAACCAACTTCGATTTTTTTGAATTTTGTCCAGTATTTTTGTGGTAGGATGTATATTTGAGTAAATTTAGATGAAAATAACGACAATTTTTTGGATTGTGAAAAAAAATTTTAGTTGGAAGTGTCAAATTGTAATAAATTTATTTGAAACCAACTTCGATTATTTTGGATTTTGTCGAGTATTTTTGTTTTAGGATGTATATTTGAGTAAATTTAGATGAAAATAACTTCAATTTTTTGGATTGTGAAACAAAAATTGTAGTTGGAAGTGACCAATTTTAATAAATTTATTTGAAATCAACTTCGATTTTTTTGGATTTTGTCGAGTACTTTTGTTGTAGGATGTATATTTGAGTATATTTAGATCAAAATAACGACAATTTTTTGGATTGTGAAAAAAATTTTAGTTGGAAGTGTCAAATTTTAATAAATTTCTTTGAAACCAACTTCGATTTTTTTGGATTTTGACGAGTATTTTGGTTGTAGGATGTATATTTGAGTAAATTTAGATGAAAATAACGACAATTTTTTGGATAGTGAAAAAAATTTTAGTTGGAAGTGTCAAATTTTATTAAATTTATTTGAAACCAACTTCGAGTTTTTTTGGATTTTGTCGAGTATTTTTGTTGTAGGATGTATATTTGAGTAAATTTAGATCAAAATAACTTCAATTTTTTGGATTGTGAAACAAAAATTGTAGTTGGAAGTGTCCAATTTTAATAAATTTTTTTGAAATCAACTTCGATTTTTTTGGATTTTGTCGAGTACTTTTGTTGTAGGATGTATATTTGAGTATATTTAGATCAAAATAACGACAATTTTTTGGATTGTGAAAAAAATTTTAGTTGGAAGTGTCAAATTTTAATAAATTTATTTGAAACCAACTTCGATTTTTTTGGATTTTGACGAGTATTTTGGTTGTAGGATGTATATTTGAGTAAATTTAGATGAAAATAACGACAATTTTTTGGATAGTGAAAAAAATTTTAGTTGGAAGTGTCAAATTTTAATAAATTTATTTGAAACCAACTTCGATTTTTTTTTATTTTGTCGAGTATTTTTGTTGCAGGATGTATATTTGAGTAAATTTAGATGAAAATAACGACAATTTTTTGGATTGTGAAAAATAATTTTAGATGGAAGTGTCAAATTGTATTAAATTTATTTGAAACCAACTTCGAATTTTTTTGGATTTTGTCGAGTATTTTTGTTTTAGGATGTATATTTGAGTAAATTTAAATGAAAATAACAACAATTTTTTGGATTGTGAAAAACAATTTTAGTTGGAAGTGTCAAATTTTAATTAATTTATTTGAAACCAACTTCGATTTTTTTTGGATTTTGTCGAGTATTTTTGTTGCAGGATGTATATTTGAGTAAATTTAGATGAAAATAACTTCAATTTTTTGGATTGTGAAACAAAAATTGTAGTTGGAAGTGTCCAATTTTAATAAATTTATTTGAAATCAACTTCGATTTTTTTGGATTTTGTCGAGTACTTTTGTTGTAGGATGTATATTTGAGTATATTTAGATCAAAATAACGACAATTTTTTGGATTGTGAAAAAAATTTTAGTTGGAAGTGTCAAATTTTAATATATTTATTTGAAACCAACTTCGATTTTTTTGGATTTTGACGAGTATTTTGGTTGTAGGATGTATATTTGAGTAAATTTAGATGAAAATAACGACAATTTTTTGGATAGTGAGAAAAATTTTAGTTGGAAGTGTCAAATTTTAATAAATTTATTTGAAACCAACTTCGATTTTTTTGGATTTTGTCGAGTATTTTTGTTGTAGGATGTATATTTGAGTAAATTTAGATGAAAATAAGGACAATTTTTTGGATTGTGAAAAAAAATTTTAGTTGGAAGTGTCAAGTTTTAATAAATTTATTTGAAACCAACTTCGATTTTTTTTGATTTTGTCGAGTATTTTTGTTGCAGGATGTATATTTGAGTAAATTTAGATGAAAATAACGACCATTTTTTGGATTGTGAAACAAAAATTGTAGTTGGAAGTGTCAAATTTTAATAAATTTATTTGAAACCAACTTCGATTTTTTTGGATTTTGTCGAGTATTTTTGGTGTAGGATGTATAATTGAGTAAATTTAGATGAAAATAAGGACAATTTTTTGGATTGTGAAAAAAAATTTTAGTTGGAAGTGTCAAATTTTAATAAATTTATTTGAAACCAACTTCGATTTTTTTTGATTTTGTCGAGTATTTTTGTTGCAGGATGTATATTTGAGTAAATTTAGATGAAAATAACGACAATTTTTTGGATTGTGAAAAATAATTTTAGATGGAAGTGTCAAATTGTATTAAATTTATTTGAAACCAACTTCGATTTTTTTTAATTTTGTCCAGTATTTTTGTGGTAGGATGTATATTTGAGTAAATTTAGATGAAAATAACGACAATTTTTTGGATTGTGAAAAAAAATTTTAGTTGGAAGTGTCAAATTGTAATAAATTTATTTGAAACCAACTTCGATTATTTTGGATTTTGTCGAGTATTTTTGTTTTAGGATGTATATTTGAGTAAATTTAGATGAAAATAACTTCAATTTTTTGGATTGTGAAACAAAAATTGTAGTTGGAAGTGTCCAATTTTAATAAATTTATTTGAAATCAACTTCGATTTTTTTGGATTTTGTCGAGTACTTTTGTTGTAGGATGTATATTTGAGTATATTTAGATCAAAATAACGACAATTTTTTGGATTGTGAAAAAAATTTTAGTTGGAAGTGTCAAATTTTAATAAATTTCTTTGAAACCAACTTCGATTTTTTTGGATTTTGACGAGTATTTTGGTTGTAGGATGTATATTTGAGTAAATTTAGATGAAAATAACGACAATTTTTTGGATAGTGAAAAAAATTTTAGTTGGAAGTGTCAAATTTTATTAAATTTATTTGAAACCAACTTCGAGTTTTTTTGGATTTTGTCGAGTATTTTTGTTGTAGGATGTATATTTGAGTAAATTTAGATCAAAATAACTTCAATTTTTTGGATTGTGAAACAAAAATTGTAGTTGGAAGTGTCCAATTTTAATAAATTTTTTTGAAATCAACTTCGATTTTTTTGGATTTTGTCGAGTACTTTTGTTGTAGGATGTATATTTGAGTATATTTAGATCAAAATAACGACAATTTTTTGGATTGTGAAAAAAATTTTAGTTGGAAGTGTCAAATTTTAATAAATTTATTTGAAACCAACTTCGATTTTTTTGGATTTTGACGAGTATTTTGGTTGTAGGATGTATATTTGAGTAAATTTAGATGAAAATAACGACAATTTTTTGGATAGTGAAAAAAATTTTAGTTGGAAGTGTCAAATTTTAATAAATTTATTTGAAACCAACTTCGATTTTTTTGGATTTTGTCGAGTATTTTTGTTGTAGGATGTATATTTGAGTAAATTTAGATGAAAATAAGGACAATTTTTTGGATTGTGAAAAAAAATTTTAGTTGGAAGTGTCAAATTTTAATTAATTTATTTGAAACCAACTTCGATTTTTTTTGGATTTTGACGAGTATTTTTGTTGCAGGATGTATATTTGAGTAAATTTAGATGAAAATAACTTCAATTTTTTGGATTGTGAAACAAAAATTGTAGTTGGAAGTGTCCAATTTTAATAAATTTATTTGAAATCAACTTCGATTTTTTTGGATTTTGTCGAGTACTTTTGTTGTAGGATGTATATTTGAGTATATTTAGATCAAAATAACGACAATTTTTTGGATTGTGAAAAAAATTTTAGTTGGAAGTGTCAAATTTTAATAAATTTATTTGAAACCAACTTCGATTTTTTTGGATTTTGACGAGTATTTTGGTTATATGATGTATATTTGAGTAAATTTAGATGAAAATAACGACAATTTTTTGGATAGTGAAAAAAATTTTAGTTGGAAGTGTCAAATTATAATAAATTTATTTGAAACCAACTTCGATTTTTTTGGATTTTGTCGAGTATTTTTGTGTAGGATGTATATTTGAGTAAATTTAGATGAAAATAAGGACAATTTTTTGGATTGTGAAAAAAAATTTTAGTTGGAAGTGTCAAATTTTAATAAATTTATTTGAAACCAACTTCGAGTTTTTTTTTATTTTGTCGAGTATTTTTGTTTTAGGATGTATATTTGAGTAAATTTAGATGAAAATAACGACAATTTTTTGGATTGTGAAAAAAAATTTTAGTTGGAAGTGTCAAATTGTATTAAATTTATTTGAAACCAACTTCGATTTTTTTGAATTTTGTCCAGTATTTTTGTGGTAGGATGTATATTTGAGTAAATTTAGATGAAAATAACGACAATTTTTTGGATTGTGAAAAAAAATTTTAGTTGGAAGTGTCAAATTGTAATAAATTTATTTGAAACCAACTTCGATTATTTTGGATTTTGTCGAGTATTTTTGTTGTAGGATGTATATTTGAGTAAATTTAGATGAAAATAACGACAATTTTTTGGATAGTGAAAAAAATTTTAGTTGGAAGTGTCAAATTTTATTAAATTTATTTGAAACCAACTTCGAGTTTTTTTGGATTTTGTCGAGTATTTTTGTTGTAGGATGTATATTTGAGTAAATTTAGATCAAAATAACTTCAATTTTTTGGATTGTGAAACAAAAATTGTAGTTGGAAGTGTCCAATTTTAATAAATTTTTTTGAAATCAACTTCGATTTTTTTGGATTTTGTCGAGTACTTTTGTTGTAGGATGTATATTTGAGTATATTTAGATCAAAATAACGACAATTTTTTGGATTGTGAAAAAAATTTTAGTTGGAAGTGTCAAATTTTAATAAATTTATTTGAAACCAACTTCGATTTTTTTGGATTTTGACGAGTATTTTGGTTGTAGGATGTATATTTGAGTAAATTTAGATGAAAATAACGACAATTTTTTGGATAGTGAAAAAAATTTTAGTTGGAAGTGTCAAATTTTAATAAATTTATTTGAAACCAACTTCGATTTTTTTGGATTTTGTCGAGTATTTTTGTTGTAGGATGTATATTTGAGTAAATTTAGATGAAAATAAGGACAATTTTTTGGATTGTGAAAAAAAATTTTAGTTGGAAGTGTCAAATTTTAATAAATTTATTTGAAACCAACTTCGAGTTTTTTTGGATTTTGTCGAGTATTTTTGTTTTAGGATGTATATTTGAGTAAATTTAGATGATAATAACGACAATTTTTTGGATTGTGAAAAATAATTTTAGTTGGAAGTGTCAAATTTTAATTAATTTATTTGAAACCAACTTCGATTTTTTTTGGATTTTGTCGAGTATTTTTGTTGCAGGATGTATATTTGAGTAAATTTAGATGAAAATAACTTCAATTTTTTGGATTGTGAAACAAAAATTGTAGTTGGAAGTGTCCAATTTTAATAAATTTATTTGAAATCAACTTCGATTTTTTTTGATTTTGTCGAGTACTTTTGTTGTAGGATGTATATTTGAGTATATTTAGATCAAAATAACGACAATTTTTTGGATTGTGAAAAAAATTTTAGTTGGAAGTGTCAAATTTTAATAAATTTATTTGAAACCAACTTCGATTTTTTTGGATTTTGACGAGTATTTTGGTTGTATGATGTATATTTGAGTAAATTTAGATGAAAATAACGACAATTTTTTGGATTGTGAAAAAAAATTTTAGTTGGAAGTGTGAAATTGTATTAAATTTATTTGAAACCAACTTCGATTTTTTGGGTTTTGTTGAGTATTTTTGTTGTAGGATCTATATTTGAGTAAATTTAGATGAAAATAACTTCAATTTTTTGGATTGTGAAACAAAAATTTTAGTTGGAAGTGTCAAATTTTAATAAATTTATTTGAAATCAACTTCGATTTTTTTGGATTTTGTAGAGTACTCTTGTTGTAGGATGTATATTTGAGTAAATTTAGATCAAAATAACGACAATTTTTTGGATTGTGAAAAAAATTTTAGTTGGAAGTGTCAAATTTTAATAAATTTATTTGAAACCAACTTCGATTTTTTTGGATTTTGACGAGTATTTTTGTTGCAGGATGTATATTTGAGTAAATTTAGATGAAAATAACTTCAATTTTTTGGATTGTGAAACAAAAATTGTAGTTGGAAGTGTCCAATTTTAATAAATTTATTTGAAATCAACTTCGATTTTTTTGGATTTTGTCGAGTACTTTTGTTGTAGGATGTATATTTGAGTATATTTAGATCAAAATAACGACAATTTTTTGGATTGTGAAAAAAAATTTTAGTTGGAAGTGTCAAATTGTATTAAATTTATTTGAAACCAACTTCGATTTTTTTGAATTTTGTCCAGTATTTTTGTGGTAGGATGTATATTTGAGTAAATTTAGATGAAAATAACGACAATTTTTTGGATTGTGAAAAAAAATTTAAGTTGGAAGTGTCAAATTGTAATAAATTTATTTGAAACCAACTTCGATTATTTTGGATTTTGTCGAGTATTTTTGTTGTAGGATGTATATTTGAGTAAATTTAGATGAAAATAACGACAATTTTTTGGATAGTGAAAAAAATTTTAGTTGGAAGTGTCAAATTTTATTAAATTTATTTGAAACCAACTTCGAGTTTTTTTGGATTTTGTCGAGTATTTTTGTTGTAGGATGTATATTTGAGTAAATTTATATCAAAATAACTTCAATTTTTTGGATTGTGAAACAAAAATTGTAGTTGGAAGTGTCCAATTTTAATAAATTTTTTTGAAATCAACTTCGATTTTTTTGGATTTTGTCGAGTACTTTTGTTGTAGGATGTATATTTGAGTATATTTAGATCAAAATAACGACAATTTTTTGGATTGTGAAAAAAATTTTAGTTGGAAGTGTCAAATTTTAATAAATTTATTTGAAACCAACTTCGATTTTTTTGGATTTTGACGAGTATTTTGGTTGTATGATGTATATTTGAGTAAATTTAGATGAAAATAACGACAATTTTTTGGATTGTGAAAAAAAATTTTAGTTGGAAGTGTGAAATTGTATTAAATTTATTTGAAACCAACTTCGATTTTTTGGGTTTTGTTGAGTATTTTTGTTGTAGGATCTATATTTGAGTAAATTTAGATGAAAATAACTTCAATTTTTTGGATTGTGAAACAAAAATTTTAGTTGGAAGTGTCAAATTGTATTAAATTTATTTGAAACCAACTTCGATTTTTTTGAATTTTGTCCAGTATTTTTGTGGTAGGATGTATATTTGAGTAAATTTAGATGAAAATAACGACAATTTTTTGGATTGTGAAACAAAAATTGTAGTTGGAAGTGTCCAATTTTAATAAATTTATTTGAAATCAACTTCGATTTTTTTGGATTTTGTCGAGTACTTTTGTTGTAGGATGTATATTTGAGTATATTTAGATCAAAATAACGACAATTTTTTGGATTGTGAAAAAAATTTTAGTTGGAAGTGTCAAATTTTAATAAATTTATTTGAAACCAACTTCGATTTTTTTGGATTTTGACGAGTATTTTGGTTGTAGGATGTATATTTGAGTAAATTTAGATGAAAATAACGACAATTTTTTGGATAGTGAAAAAAATTTTAGTTGGAAGTGTCAAATTTAAAAAATTTATTTGAAACCAACTTCGATTTTTTTGGATTTTGTCGAGTATTTTTGTTGTAGGATGTATATTTGAGTAAATTTAGATGAAAATAAGGACAATTTTTTGGATTGTGAAAAAAAATTTTAGTTGGAAGTGTCAAATTTTAATAAATTTATTTGAAACCAACTTCGAATTTTTTTGGATTTTGTCGAGTATTTTTGTTTTAGGATGTATATTTGAGTAAATTTAAATGAAAATAACGACAATTTTTTGGATTGTGAAAAACAATTTTAGTTGGAAGTGTCAAATTTTAATTAATTTATTTGAAACCAACTTCGATTTTTTTTGGATTTTGACGAGTATTTTTGTTGCAGGATGTATATTTGAGTAAATTTAGATGAAAATAACTTCAATTTTTTGGATTGTGAAACAAAAATTGTAGTTGGAAGTGTCCAATTTTAATAAATTTATTTGAAATCAACTTCGATTTTTTTGGATTTTGTCGAGTACTTTTGTTGTAGGATGTATATTTGAGTATATTTAGATCAAAATAACGACAATTTTTTGGATTGTGAAAAAAATTTTAGTTGGAAGTGTCAAATTTTAATAAATTTATTTGAAACCAACTTCGATTTTTTTGGATTTTGACGAGTATTTTGGTTGTAGGATGTATATTTGAGTAAATTTAGATGAAAATAACGACAATTTTTTGGATAGTGAAAAAAATTTTAGTTGGAAGTGTCAAATTTTAATAAATTTATTTGAAACCAACTTCGATTTTTTTGGATTTTGTCGAGTATTTTTGTTGTAGGATGTATTTTTGAGTAGATTTAGATGAAAATAAGGACAATTTTTTGGATTGTGAAAAAAAAATTTTAGTTGGAAGTGTCAAATTTTAATAAATTTATTTGAAACCAACTTCGATTTTTTTGGATTTTGCCGAGTATTTTGGTTGTAGCATGTATATTTGAGTAAATTTAGATGAAAATAACGTCAATTTTTTGGATAGTGAAAAAAATTTTAGTTGGAAGTGTCAAATTTTAATAAATTTATTTGAAACCAACTTCGATTTTTTTGGATTTTGTCGAGTATTTTTGTTGTAGGATGTATATTTGAGTAAATTTAGATCAAAATAACGACAATTTTTTGGATTGTGAAAAAAATTTTAGTTGGAAGTGTCAAATTGTATTAAATTTATTTGAAACCAACTTCGATTTTTTGGGTTTTGTTGAGTATTTTTGTTGTAGGATCTATATTTGAGTAAATTTAGATGAAAATAACTTCAATTTTTTGGATTGTGAAACAAAAATTTTAGTTGGAAGTGTCAAATTTTAATAAATTTATTTGAAATCAACTTCGATTTTTTTGGATTTTGTCGAGTATTTTTGTTGTAGGATGTATATTTGAGTAAATGTAGATGAAAATAACTTCAATTTTTTGGATTGTGAAACAAAAATTGTAGTTGGAAGTGTCCAATTTTAATAAATTTATTTGAAATCAACTTCGATTTTTTTGGATTTTGTCGAGTACTTTTGTTGTAGGATGTATATTTGAGTATATTTAGATCAAAATAACGACAATTTCTTGGATTGTGAAAAAAATTTTAGTTGGAAGTGTCAAATTTTAATAAATTTATTTGAAACCAACTTCGAGTTTTTTTGGATTTTGTCGAGTATTTTTGTTGTAGGATGTATATTTGAGTAAATTTAGATCAAAATAACTTCAATTTTTTGGATTGTGAAACAAAAATTGTAGTTGGAAGTGTCAAATTTTAATAAATTTATTTGAAACCAACTTCGATTTTTTTGGATTTTGACGAGTATTTTGGTTGTAGGATGTATATTTGAGTAAATTTAGATGAAAATAACGACAATTTTTTGGATAGTGAAAAAAATTTTAGTTGGAAGTGTCAAATTTTAATAAATTTATTTGAAACCAACTTCTATTTTTTTGGATTTTGTCGAGTATTTTTGTTGTAGGATGTATATTTGAGTAAATTTAGATGAAAATAAGGACAATTTTTTGGATTGTGAAAAAAAATTTTAGTTGGAAGTGTCAAATTTTAATAAATTTATTTGAAACCAACTTCAATTTTTTTGAATTTTGTCCAGTATTTTTGTGGTAGGATGTATATTTGAGTAAATTTAGATGAAAATAACGACAATTTTTTGGATTGTGAAAGAAAATTTTAGTTGGAAGTGTCAAATTGTAATAAATTTATTTGAAAGCAACTTCGATTATTTTGGATTTTGTCGAGTATTTTTGTTGTAGGATGTATATTTGAGTAAATTTAGATGAAAATAACGACAATTTTTTGGATTGTGAAAAAAAATTTTAGTTGGAAGTGTGAAATTGTATTAAATTTATTTGAAACCAACTTCGATTTTTTGGGTTTTGTTGAGTATTTTTGTTGTAGGATCTATATTTGAGTATATTTAGATCAAAATAACGACAATTTTTTGGATTGTGAAAAAAATTTTAGTTGGAAGTGTCAAATTTTAATAAATTTATTTGAAACCAACTTCGATTTTTTTGGATTTTGCCGAGTATTTTGGTTGTAGGATGTATATTTGAGTAAATTTAGATCAAAATAACGACAATTTTTTGGATTGTGAAAAAAATTTTAGTTGGAAGTGTCAAATTGTATTAAATTTATTTGAAACCAACTTCGATTTTTTTGAATTTTGTCCAGTATTTTTGTGGTAGGATGTATATTTGAGTAAATTTAGATGAAAATAACGACAATTTTTTGGTTTGTGAAAAAAAATTTTAGTTGGAAGTGTCAAATTGTAATAAATTTATTTGAAACCAACTTCGATTATTTTGGATTTTGTCGAGTATTTTTGTTGTAGGATGTATATTTGAGTAAATTTAGATGAAAATAACGACAATTTTTTGGATTGTGAAAAAAAATTTTAGTTGGAAGTGTGAAATTGTATTAAATTAATTTGAAACCAACTTCGATTTTTTGGGTTTTGTTGAGTATTTTTGTTGTAGGATCTATATTTGAGTAAATTTAGATGAAAATAACTTCAATTTTTTGGATTGTGAAACAAAAATTTTAGTTGGAAGTGTCAAATTTTAATAAATTTATTTGAAACCAACTTCGATTTTTTTGGATTTTGACGAGTATTTTGGTTGTAGGATGTATATTTGAGTAAATTTAGATGAAAATAACGACAATTTTTGGATTGTGAAATAAAATTTTAGATGGAAGTGTCAAATTTCAATAAATTTATTTGAAACCAACTTCGATTTTTTTTGATTTTGTCCAGTATTTTTGTTGCAGGATGTATATTTGAGTAAATTTAGATGAAAATAACGACAATTTTATGGATTGTGAAAAATAATTTTAGTTGGAAGTGTCAAATTGTATTAAATTTATTTGAAACCAACTTCGATTTTTTTGAATTTTGTCCAGTATTTTTGTGGTAGGATGTATATTTGAGTAAATTTAGATGAAAATAACGACAATTTTTTGGATTGTGAAAAAAAATTTTAGTTGGAAGTGTCAAATTGTAATAAATTTATTTGAAAGCAACTTCGATTATTTTGGATTTTGCCGAGTATTTTGGTTGTAGGATGTATATTTGAGTAAATTTAGATGAAAATAACGTCAATTTTTTGGATAGTGAAAAAAATTTTAGTTGGAAGTGTCAAATTTTAATAAATTTATTTGAAACCAACTTCGATTTTTTTGGATTTTGTCGAGTATTTTTGTTGTAGGATGTATTTTTGAGTAGATTTAGATGAAAATAAGGACAATTTTTTGGATTGTGAAAAAAAAATTTTAGTTGGAAGTGTCAAATTTTAATAAATTTATTTGAAACCAACTTCGATTTTTTTGGATTTTGCCGAGTATTTTGGTTGTAGCATGTATATTTGAGTAAATTTAGATGAAAATAACGTCAATTTTTTGGATAGTGAAAAAAATTTTAGTTGGAAGTGTCAAATTTTAATAAATTTATTTGAAACCAACTTCGATTTTTTTGGATTTTGTCGAGTATTTTTGTTGTAGGATGTATATTTGAGTAAATTTAGATCAAAATAACGACAATTTTTTGGATTGTGAAAAAAATTTTAGTTGGAAGTGTCAAATTGTATTAAATTTATTTGAAACCAACTTCGATTTTTTGGGTTTTGTTGAGTATTTTTGTTGTAGGATCTATATTTGAGTAAATTTAGATGAAAATAACTTCAATTTTTTGGATTGTGAAACAAAAATTTTAGTTGGAAGTGTCAAATTTTAATAAATTTATTTGAAATCAACTTCGATTTTTTTGGATTTTGTCGAGTATTTTTGTTGTAGGATGTATATTTGAGTAAATGTAGATGAAAATAACTTCAATTTTTTGGATTGTGAAACAAAAATTGTAGTTGGAAGTGTCCAATTTTAATAAATTTATTTGAAATCAACTTCGATTTTTTTGGATTTTGTCGAGTACTTTTGTTGTAGGATGTATATTTGAGTATATTTAGATCAAAATAACGACAATTTCTTGGATTGTGAAAAAAATTTTAGTTGGAAGTGTCAAATTTTAATAAATTTATTTGAAACCAACTTCGAGTTTTTTTGGATTTTGTCGAGTATTTTTGTTGTAGGATGTATATTTGAGTAAATTTAGATCAAAATAACTTCAATTTTTTGGATTGTGAAACAAAAATTGTAGTTGGAAGTGTCAAATTTTAATAAATTTATTTGAAACCAACTTCGATTTTTTTGGATTTTGACGAGTATTTTGGTTGTAGGATGTATATTTGAGTAAATTTAGATGAAAATAACGACAATTTTTTGGATAGTGAAAAAAATTTTAGTTGGAAGTGTCAAATTTTAATAAATTTATTTGAAACCAACTTCTATTTTTTTGGATTTTGTCGAGTATTTTTGTTGTAGGATGTATATTTGAGTAAATTTAGATGAAAATAAGGACAATTTTTTGGATTGTGAAAAAAAATTTTAGTTGGAAGTGTCAAATTTTAATAAATTTATTTGAAACCAACTTCAATTTTTTTGAATTTTGTCCAGTATTTTTGTGGTAGGATGTATATTTGAGTAAATTTAGATGAAAATAACGACAATTTTTTGGATTGTGAAAAATAATTTTAGTTGGAAGTGTCAAATTGTATTAAATTTATTTGAAACCAACTTCGATTTTTTTGAATTTTGTCCAGTATTTTTGTGGTAGGATGTATATTTGAGTAAATTTAGATGAAAATAACGACAATTTTTTGGATTGTGAAAGAAAATTTTAGTTGGAAGTGTCAAATTGTAATAAATTTATTTGAAAGCAACTTCGATTATTTTGGATTTTGTCGAGTATTTTTGTTGTAGGATGTATATTTGAGTAAATTTAGATGAAAATAACGACAATTTTTTGGATTGTGAAAAAAAATTTTAGTTGGAAGTGTGAAATTGTATTAAATTTATTTGAAACCAACTTCGATTTTTTGGGTTTTGTTGAGTATTTTTGTTGTAGGATCTATATTTGAGTATATTTAGATCAAAATAACGACAATTTTTTGGATTGTGAAAAAAATTTTAGTTGGAAGTGTCAAATTTTAATAAATTTATTTGAAACCAACTTCGATTTTTTTGGATTTTGCCGAGTATTTTGGTTGTAGGATGTATATTTGAGTAAATTTAGATCAAAATAACGACAATTTTTTGGATTGTGAAAAAAATTTTAGTTGGAAGTGTCAAATTGTATTAAATTTATTTGAAACCAACTTCGATTTTTTTGAATTTTGTCCAGTATTTTTGTGGTAGGATGTATATTTGAGTAAATTTAGATGAAAATAACGACAATTTTTTGGTTTGTGAAAAAAAATTTTAGTTGGAAGTGTCAAATTGTAATAAATTTATTTGAAACCAACTTCGATTATTTTGGATTTTGTCGAGTATTTTTGTTGTAGGATGTATATTTGAGTAAATTTAGATGAAAATAACGACAATTTTTTGGATTGTGAAAAAAAATTTTAGTTGGAAGTGTGAAATTGTATTAAATTAATTTGAAACCAACTTCGATTTTTTGGGTTTTGTTGAGTATTTTTGTTGTAGGATCTATATTTGAGTAAATTTAGATGAAAATAACTTCAATTTTTTGGATTGTGAAACAAAAATTTTAGTTGGAAGTGTCAAATTTTAATAAATTTATTTGAAACCAACTTCGATTTTTTTGGATTTTGACGAGTATTTTGGTTGTAGGATGTATATTTGAGTAAATTTAGATGAAAATAACGACAATTTTTGGATTGTGAAATAAAATTTTAGATGGAAGTGTCAAATTTCAATAAATTTATTTGAAACCAACTTCGATTTTTTTTGATTTTGTCCAGTATTTTTGTTGCAGGATGTATATTTGAGTAAATTTAGATGAAAATAACGACAATTTTATGGATTGTGAAAAATAATTTTAGTTGGAAGTGTCAAATTGTATTAAATTTATTTGAAACCAACTTCGATTTTTTTGAATTTTGTCCAGTATTTTTGTGGTAGGATGTATATTTGAGTAAATTTAGATGAAAATAACGACAATTTTTTGGATTGTGAAAAAAAATTTTAGTTGGAAGTGTCAAATTGTAATAAATTTATTTGAAAGCAACTTCGATTATTTTGGATTTTGCCGAGTATTTTGGTTGTAGGATGTATATTTGAGTAAATTTAGATGAAAATAACGTCAATTTTTTGGATAGTGAAAAAAATTTTAGTTGGAAGTGTCAAATTTTAATAAATTTATTTGAAACCAACTTCGATTTTTTTGGATTTTGTCGAGTATTTTTGTTGTAGGATGTATATTTGAGTAAATTTAGATGAAAATAAGGACAATTTTTTGGATTGTGAAAAAAAATTTTAGTTGGAAGTGTCAAATTTTAATAAATTTATTTGAAACCAACTTCGAGTTTTTTTGGATTTTGTCGAGTATTTTTGTTGTAGGATGTATATTTGAGTAAATTTAGATCAAAATAACGACAATTTTTTGGATTGTGAAAAAAATTTTAGTTGGAAGTGTCAAATTTTAATAAATTTATTTGAAACCAACTTCGAGTTTTTTTGGATTTTGTCGAGTATTTTTGTTGTAGGATGTATATTTGAGTAAATTTAGATCAAAATAACTTCAATTTTTTGGATTGTGAAACAAAAATTGTAGTTGGAAGTGTCCAATTTTAATAAATTTATTTGAAATCAACTTCGATTTTTTTGGATTTTGTCGAGTACTTTTGTTGTAGGATGTATATTTGAGTATATTTAGATCAAAATAACGACAATTTTTTGGATTGTGAAAAAAATTTTAGTTGGAAGTGTCAAATTTTAATAAATTTACTTGAAATCAACTTCGATTTTTTTGGATTTTGTCGAGTACTTTTGTTGTAGGATGTATATTTGAGTATATTTAGATCAAAATAACGACAATTTTTTGGATTGTGAAAAAAATTTTAGTTGGAAGTGTCAAATTTTAATAAATTTATTTGAAACCAACTTCGATTTTTTTGGATTTTGACGAGTATTTTGGTTGTAGGATGTATATTTGAGTAAATTTAGATGAAAATAACGACAATTTTTTTGATTGTGAAAAAAAATTTAGTTGGAAGTGTCAAATTGTATTAAATTTATTTGAAACCAACTTCGTTTTTTTGGGTTCTGTTGAGTATTTTTGTTGTAGGATCTATATTTGAGTAAATTTAGATGAAAATAACTTCAATTTTTTGGATTGTGAAACAAAAATTTTAGTTGGAAGTGTCAAATTTTAATAAATTTATTTGAAATCAACTTCGATTTTTTTGGATTTTGTCGAGTATTTTTGTTGTAGGATGTATATTTGAGTAAATGTAGATGAAAATAACTTCAATTGTTTGGATTGTGAAACAAAAATTGTAGTTGGAAGTGTCCAATTTTAATAAATTTATTTGAAATCAACTTCGATTTTTTTGGATTTTGTCGAGTACTTTTGTTGTAGGATGTATATTTGAGTATATTTAGATCAAAATAACGACAATTTTTTGGATTGTGAAAAAAATTTTAGTTGGAAGTGTCAAATTTTAATAAATTTATTTGAAACCAACTTCGATTTTTTTGGATTTTGACGAGTATTTTGGTTGTAGGATGTATATTTGAGTAAATTTAGATGAAAATAACGTCAATTTTTTGGATAGTGAGAAAAATTTTAGTTGGAAGTGTCAAATTTTAATAAATTTATTTGAAACCAACTTCGATTTTTTTGGATTTTGTCGAGTATTTTTGTTGTAGGATGTATATTTGAGTAAATTTAGATGAAAATAAGGACAATTTTTTGGATTGTGAAAAAAAATTTTAGTTGGAAGTGTCAAATTTTAATAAATTTATTTGAAACCAACTTCGAGTTTTTTTGGATTTTGTCGAGTATTTTTGTTTTAGGATGTATATTTGAGTAAATTTAGATGAAAATAACGACAATTTTTTGGATTGTGAAAAAAAATTTTAGTTGGAAGTGTCAAATTTTAATTAATTTATTTGAAACCAACTTCGATTTTTTTTGGATTTTGTCGAGTATTTTTGTTGCAGGATGTATATTTGAGTAAATTTAGATGAAAATAACTTCAATTTTTTGGATTGTGAAACAAAAATTGTAGTTGGAAGTGTCCAATTTTAATAAATTTATTTGAAATCAACTTCGATTTTTTTGGATTTTGTCGAGTACTTTTTTGTAGGATGTATATTTGAGTATATTTAGATCAAAATAACGACAATTTTTTGGATTGTGAAAAAAATTTTAGTTGGAAGTGTCAAATTTTAATAAATTTATTTGAAACCAACTTCGATTTTTTTGGATTTTGACGAGTATTTTGGTTGTAGGATGTATATTTGAGTAAATTTAGATGAAAATAACGACAATTTTTTGGATAGTGAAAAAAATTTTAGTTGGAAGTGTCAAATTTTAATAAATTTATTTGAAACCAACTTCGATTTTTTTGGATTTTGTCGAGTATTTTTGTTGTAGGATGTATATTTGAGTAAATTTAGATGAAAATAACGACAATTTTTTGGATTGTGAAAAAAAATTTTAGTTGGAAGTGTCAAATTTTAATAAATTTATTTGAAACCAACTTCGAGTTTTTTTTTATTTTGTCGAGTATTTTTGTTGTAGGATGTATATTTGAGTAAATTTAGATCAAAATAACGACAATTTTTTGGATTGTGAAAAAAATTTTAGTTGGAAGTGTCAAATTGTATTAAATTTATTTGAAACCAACTTCGATTTTTTTGAATTTTGTCCAGTATTTTTGTGGTAGGATGTATATTTGAGTAAATTTAGATGAAAATAACGACAATTTTTTGGATTGTGAAAAATAATTTTAGTTGGAAGTGTCAAATTGTAATAAATTTATTTGAAACCAACTTCGATTATTTTGGATTTTGTCGAGTATTTTTGTTGTAGGATGTATATTTGAGTATATTTAGATTAAAATAACGACAATTTATTGGATTGTGAAAAAAATTTTAGTTGGAAGTGTCAAATTTTAATAAATTTATTTGAAATCAACTTCGATTTTTTTGGATTCTGTAGAGTACTTTTGTTGTAGGATGTATATTTGAGTAAATTTAGATAAAAATAACGACAATTTTTTGGATTTGCAAAAAATTTTAGTTGGAAGTGTCAAATTTTAATAAATTTATTTGAAACCAACTTCGAGTTTTTTTGGATTTTGTCGAGTATTTTTGTTTTAGGATGTATATTTGAGTAAATTTAGATGAAAATAACGACAATTTTTTGGATTGTGAAAAAAAATTTTAGTTGGAAGTGTCAAATTTTAATTAATTTATTTGAAACCAACTTCGATTTTTTTGAATTTTGTCCAGTATTTTTGTGGTAGGATGTATATTTGAGTAAATTTAGATGAAAATAACGACAATTTTTTGGATTGTGAAAAAAAATTTTAGTTGGAAGTGTCAAATTGTAATAAATTTATTTGAAACCAACTTCGATTATTTTGGATTTTGTCGAGTATTTTTGTTGTAGGATGAATATTTGAGTAAATTTAGATGAAAATAACGACAATTTTTTGGATTGTGAAAAAAAATTTTAGTTGGAAGTGTCAAATTGTAATAAATTTATTTGAAACCAACTTCGATTATTTTGGATTTTGTCGAGTATTTTTGTTGTAGGATGTATATTTGAGTAAATTTAGATGAAAATAACGACAATTTTTTGGATTGTGAAAAAAAATTTTAGTTGGAAGTGTCAAATTTTAATAAATTTATTTGAAACCAACTTCGAGTTTTTTTGGATTTTGTCGAGTATTTTTGTTGTAGGATGTATATTTGAGTAAATTTAGATGAAAATAACGACAATTTTTTGGATTGTGAAAAAAAATTTTAGTTGGAAGTGTGAAATTGTATTAAATTAATTTGAAACCAACTTCGATTTTTTGGGTTTTGTTGAGTATTTTTGTTGTAGGATCTATATTTGAGTAAATTTAGATGAAAATAACTTCAATTTTTTGGATTGTGAAACAAAAATTTTAGTTGGAAGTGTCAAATTTTAATAAATTTATTTGAAACCAACTTCGATTTTTTTGGATTTTGACGAGTATTTTGGTTGTAGGATGTATATTTGAGTAAATTTAGATGAAAATAACGACAATTTTTGGATTGTGAAATAAAATTTTAGATGGAAGTGTCAAATTTCAATAAATTTATTTGAAACCAACTTCGATTTTTTTTGATTTTGTCCAGTATTTTTGTTGCAGGATGTATATTTGAGTAAATTTAGATGAAAATAACGACAATTTTATGGATTGTGAAAAATAATTTTAGTTGGAAGTGTCAAATTGTATTAAATTTATTTGAAACCAACTTCGATTTTTTTGAATTTTGTCCAGTATTTTTGTGGTAGGATGTATATTTGAGTAAATTTAGATGAAAATAACGACAATTTTTTGGATTGTGAAAAAAAATTTTAGTTGGAAGTGTCAAATTGTAATAAATTTATTTGAAAGCAACTTCGATTATTTTGGATTTTGCCGAGTATTTTGGTTGTAGGATGTATATTTGAGTAAATTTAGATGAAAATAACGTCAATTTTTTGGATAGTGAAAAAAATTTTAGTTGGAAGTGTCAAATTTTAATAAATTTATTTGAAACCAACTTCGATTTTTTTGGATTTTGTCGAGTATTTTTGTTGTAGGATGTATATTTGAGTAAATTTAGATGAAAATAAGGACAATTTTTTGGATTGTGAAAAAAAATTTTAGTTGGAAGTGTCAAATTTTAATAAATTTATTTGAAACCAACTTCGAGTTTTTTTGGATTTTGTCGAGTATTTTTGTTGTAGGATGTATATTTGAGTAAATTTAGATCAAAATAACGACAATTTTTTGGATTGTGAAAAAAATTTTAGTTGGAAGTGTCAAATTTTAATAAATTTATTTGAAACCAACTTCGATTTTTTTGGATTTTGACGAGTATTTTGGTTGTAGGATGTATATTTGAGTAAATTTAGATGAAAATAACGACAATTTTTTGGATTGTGAAAAAAAATTTTAGATGGAAGTGTCAAATTTCAATAAATTTATTTGAAACCAACTTCGATTATTTTGGATTTTGTCGAGTATTTTTGTTGTAGGATGTATATTTGAGTAAATTTAGATGAAAATAACTTCAATTTTTTGGATTGTGAAACAAAAATTTTAGTTGGAAGTGTCAAATTTTAATAAATTTATTTGAAATCAACTTCGATTTTTTTGGATTTTGTAGAGTACTTTTGTTGTAGGATGTATATTTGAGTAAATTTAGATCAAAATAACGACAATTTTTTGGATTGTGAAAAAAATTTTAGTTGGAAGTGTCAAATTTTAATAAATTTATTTGAAACCAACTTCGAGTTTTTTTGGATTTTGTCGAGTATTTTTGTTGTAGGATGTATATTTGAGTAAATTTAGATCAAAATAACTTCAATTTTTTGGATTGTGAAACAAAAATTGTAGTTGGAAGTGTCCAATTTTAATAAATTTATTTGAAATCAACTTCGATTTTTTTGGATTTTGTCGAGTACTTTTGTTGTAGGATGTATATTTGAGTATATTTAGATCAAAATAACGACAATTTTTTGGATTGTGAAAAAAATTTTAGTTGGAAGTGTCAAATTTTAATAAATTTACTTGAAATCAACTTCGATTTTTTTGGATTTTGTCGAGTACTTTTGTTGTAGGATGTATATTTGAGTATATTTAGATCAAAATAACGACAATTTTTTGGATTGTGAAAAAAATTTTAGTTGGAAGTGTCAAATTTTAATAAATTTATTTGAAACCAACTTCGATTTTTTTGGATTTTGACGAGTATTTTGGTTGTAGGATGTATATTTGAGTAAATTTAGATGAAAATAACGACAATTTTTTTGATTGTGAAAAAAAATTTAGTTGGAAGTGTCAAATTGTATTAAATTTATTTGAAACCAACTTCGTTTTTTTGGGTTCTGTTGAGTATTTTTGTTGTAGGATCTATATTTGAGTAAATTTAGATGAAAATAACTTCAATTTTTTGGATTGTGAAACAAAAATTTTAGTTGGAAGTGTCAAATTTTAATAAATTTATTTGAAATCAACTTCGATTTTTTTGGATTTTGTCGAGTATTTTTGTTGTAGGATGTATATTTGAGTAAATGTAGATGAAAATAACTTCAATTGTTTGGATTGTGAAACAAAAATTGTAGTTGGAAGTGTCCAATTTTAATAAATTTATTTGAAATCAACTTCGATTTTTTTGGATTTTGTCGAGTACTTTTGTTGTAGGATGTATATTTGAGTATATTTAGATCAAAATAACGACAATTTTTTGGATTGTGAAAAAAATTTTAGTTGGAAGTGTCAAATTTTAATAAATTTATTTGAAACCAACTTCGATTTTTTTGGATTTTGACGAGTATTTTGGTTGTAGGATGTATATTTGAGTAAATTTAGATGAAAATAACGTCAATTTTTTGGATAGTGAGAAAAATTTTAGTTGGAAGTGTCAAATTTTAATAAATTTATTTGAAACCAACTTCGATTTTTTTGGATTTTGTCGAGTATTTTTGTTGTAGGATGTATATTTGAGTAAATTTAGATGAAAATAAGGACAATTTTTTGGATTGTGAAAAAAAATTTTAGTTGGAAGTGTCAAATTTTAATAAATTTATTTGAAACCAACTTCGAGTTTTTTTGGATTTTGTCGAGTATTTTTGTTTTAGGATGTATATTTGAGTAAATTTAGATGAAAATAACGACAATTTTTTGGATTGTGAAAAAAAATTTTAGTTGGAAGTGTCAAATTTTAATTAATTTATTTGAAACCAACTTCGATTTTTTTTGGATTTTGTCGAGTATTTTTGTTGCAGGATGTATATTTGAGTAAATTTAGATGAAAATAACTTCAATTTTTTGGATTGTGAAACAAAAATTGTAGTTGGAAGTGTCCAATTTTAATAAATTTATTTGAAATCAACTTCGATTTTTTTGGATTTTGTCGAGTACTTTTTTTGTAGGATGTATATTTGAGTATATTTAGATCAAAATAACGACAATTTTTTGGATTGTGAAAAAAATTTTAGTTGGAAGTGTCAAATTTTAATAAATTTATTTGAAACCAACTTCGATTTTTTTGGATTTTGACGAGTATTTTGGTTGTAGGATGTATATTTGAGTAAATTTAGATGAAAATAACGACAATTTTTTGGATAGTGAAAAAAATTTTAGTTGGAAGTGTCAAATTTTAATAAATTTATTTGAAACCAACTTCGATTTTTTTGGATTTTGTCGAGTATTTTTGTTGTAGGATGTATATTTGAGTAAATTTAGATGAAAATAACGACAATTTTTTGGATTGTGAAAAAAAATTTTAGTTGGAAGTGTCAAATTTTAATAAATTTATTTGAAACCAACTTCGAGTTTTTTTTGATTTTGTCGAGTATTTTTGTTGTAGGATGTATATTTGAGTAAATTTAGATCAAAATAACGACAATTTTTTGGATTGTGAAAAAAATTTTAGTTGGAAGTGTCAAATTGTATTAAATTTATTTGAAACCAACTTCGATTTTTTTGAATTTTGTCCAGTATTTTTGTGGTAGGATGTATATTTGAGTAAATTTAGATGAAAATAACGACAATTTTTTGGATTGTGAAAAATAATTTTAGTTGGAAGTGTCAAATTGTAATAAATTTATTTGAAACCAACTTCGATTATTTTGGATTTTGTCGAGTATTTTTGTTGTAGGATGTATATTTGAGTATATTTAGATTAAAATAACGACAATTTATTGGATTGTGAAAAAAATTTTAGTTGGAAGTGTCAAATTTTAATAAATTTATTTGAAATCAACTTCGATTTTTTTGGATTCTGTAGAGTACTTTTGTTGTAGGATGTATATTTGAGTAAATTTAGATAAAAATAACGACAATTTTTTGGATTTGCAAAAAATTTTAGTTGGAAGTGTCAAATTTTAATAAATTTATTTGAAACCAACTTCGAGTTTTTTTGGATTTTGTCGAGTATTTTTGTTTTAGGATGTATATTTGAGTAAATTTAGATGAAAATAACGACAATTTTTTGGATTGTGAAAAAAAATTTTAGTTGGAAGTGTCAAATTTTAATTAATTTATTTGAAACCAACTTCGATTTTTTTGAATTTTGTCCAGTATTTTTGTGGTAGGATGTATATTTGAGTAAATTTAGATGAAAATAACGACAATTTTTTGGATTGTGAAAAAAAATTTTAGTTGGAAGTGTCAAATTGTAATAAATTTATTTGAAACCAACTTCGATTATTTTGGATTTTGTCGAGTATTTTTGTTGTAGGATGAATATTTGAGTAAATTTAGATGAAAATAACGACAATTTTTTGGATTGTGAAAAAAAATTTTAGTTGGAAGTGTCAAATTGTAATAAATTTATTTGAAACCAACTTCGATTATTTTGGATTTTGTCGAGTATTTTTGTTGTAGGATGTATATTTGAGTAAATTTAGATGAAAATAACGACAATTTTTTGGATTGTGAAAAAAAATTTTAGTTGGAAGTGTCAAATTTTAATAAATTTATTTGAAACCAACTTCGAGTTTTTTTGGATTTTGTCGAGTATTTTTGTTGTAGGATGTATATTTGAGTAAATTTAGATCAAAATAACGACAATTTTTTGGATTGTGAAAAAAATTTTAGTTGGAAGTGTCAAATTGTATTAAATTTATTTGAAACCAACTTCGATTTTTTTGAATTTTGTCCAGTATTTTTGTGGTAGGATGTATATTTGAGTAAATTTAGATGAAAATAACGACAATTTTTTGGATTGTGAAAAAAAATTTTAGTTGGAAGTGTCAAATTGTAATAAATATATTTGAAACCAACTTCGATTATTTTGGATTTTGTCGAGTATTTTTGTTGTAGGATGTATATTTGAGTAAATTTAGATGAAAATAACGACAATTTTTTGGATTGTGAAAAAAAATTTTAGTTGGAAGTGTGAAATTGTATTAAATTAATTTGAAACCAACTTCGATTTTTTGGGTTTTGTTGAGTATTTTTGTTGTAGTATCTATATTTGAGTAAATTTAGATGAAAATAACTTCAATTTTTTGGATTGTGAAACAAAAATTTTAGTTGGAAGTGTCAAATTTTAATAAATTTATTTGAAATCAACTTCGATTTTTTTGGATTTTGTCGAGTACTTTTGTTGTAGGATGTATATTTGAGTATATTTAGATCAAAATAACGACAATTTTTTGGATTGTGAAAAAAATTTTAGTTGGAAGTGTCAAATTTTAATAAATTTATTTGAAACCAACTTCGATTTTTTTGGATTTTGAAGAGTATTTTGGTTGTAGGATGTATATTTGAGTAAATTTAGATGAAAATAACGACAATTTTTTGGATTGTGAAAAAAAATTTTAGATGGAAGTGTCAAATTTCAATAAATTTATTTGAAACCAACTTCGATTTTTTTTGATTTTGTCGAGTATTTTTGTTGCAGGATGTATATTTGAGTAAATTTAGATGAAAATAACGACAATTTTATGGATTGTGAAAAATAATTTTAGTTGGAAGTGTCAAATTGTATTAAATTTATTTGAAACCAACTTCGATTTTTTTGAATTTTGTCCAGTATTTTTGTGGTAGGATGTATATTTGAGTAAATTTAGATGAAAATAACGACAATTTTTTGGATTGTGAAAAAAAATTTTAGTTGGAAGTGTCAAATTGTAATAAATTTATTTGAAACCAACTTCGATTTTTTGGGTTTTGTTGAGTATTTTTGTTGTAGGATCTATATTTGAGTATATTTAGATCAAAATAACGACAATTTTTTGGATTGTGAAAAAAATTTTAGTTGGAAGTGTCAAATTTTAATAAATTTATTTGAAACCAACTTCGATTTTTTTGGATTTTGACGAGTACTTTTGTTGTAGGATGTATATTTGAGTATATTTAGATCAAAATAACGACAATTTTTTGGATTGTGAAAAAAATTTTAGTTCGAAGTGTCAAATTTTAATAAATTTATTTGAAACCAACTTCGATTTTTTTGGATTTTGACGAGTATTTTGGTTGTAGGATGTATATTTGAGTAAATTTAGATGAAAATAACTTCAATTTTTTGGATTGTGAAACAAAAATTTTAGTTGGAAGTGTCAAATTTTAATAAATTTATTTGAAATCAACTTCGATTTTTTTGGATTTTGTCGAGTATTTTTGTTGTAGGATGTATATTTGAGTAAATGTAGATGAAAATAACTTCAATTTTTTGGATTGTGAAACAAAAATTGTAGTTGGAAGTGTCCAATTTTAATAAATTTATTTGAAATCAACTTCGATTTTTTTGGATTTTGTCGAGTACTTTTGTTGTAGGATGTATATTTGAGTATATTTAGATCAAAATAACGACAATTTTTTGGATTGTGAAAAAAATTTTAGTTGGAAGTGTCAAATTTTAATAAATTTATTTGAAACCAACTTCGATTTTTTTGGATTTTGACGAGTATTTTGGTTGTAGGATGTATATTTGAGTAAATTTAGATGAAAATAACGTCAATTTTTTGGATAGTGAGAAAAATTTTAGTTGGAAGTGTCAAATTTTAATAAATTTATTTGAAACCAACTTCGATTTTTTTGGATTTTGTCGAGTATTTTTGTTGTAGGATGTATATTTGAGTAAATTTAGATGAAAATAACGACAATTTTTTGGATTGTGAAAAAAAATTTTAGTTGGAAGTGTCAAATTGTAATAAATTTATTTGAAACCAACTTCGATTATTTTGGATTTTGTCGAGTATTTTTGTTGTAGGATGTATATTTGAGTAAATTTAGATGAAAATAACGACAATTTTTTGGATTGTGAAAAAAAATTTTAGTTGGAAGTGTGAAATTGTATTAAATTTATTTGAAACCAACTTCGATTTTTTGGGTTTTGTTGAGTATTTTTGTTGTAGGATCTATATTTGAGTATATTTAGATCAAAATAACGACAATTTTTTGGATTGTGAAAAAAATTTTAGTTGGAAGTGTCAAATTTTAATAAATTTATTTGAAACCAACTTCGATTTTTTTGGATTTTGACGAGTATTTTGGTTGTAGGATGTATATTTGAGTAAATTTAGATGAAAATAACGTCAATTATTTGGATAGTGAAAAAAATTTTAGTTGGAAGTGTCAAATTTTAATAAATTTATTTGAAACCAACTTCGATTTTTTTGGATTTTGTCGAGTATTTTTGTTGTAGGATGTATATTTGAGTAAATTTAGATCAAAGTAACGACAATTTTTTGGATTGTGAAAAAGTTTTAGTTGGAAGTGTCAAATTGTATTAAATTTTTTTGAAACCAACTTCGATTTTTTTGAATTTTGTCCAGTATTTTTGTGGTAGGATGTATATTTGAGTAAATTTAGATGAAAATAACGACAATTTTTTGGATTGTGAAAAAAAATTTTAGTTGGAAGTGTCAAATTGTAATAAATTTATTTGAAACCAACTTCGATTATTTTGGATTTTGTCGAGTATTTTTGTTGTTGGATGTATATTTGAGTAAATTTAGATGAAAATAACGACAATTTTTTGGATTGTGAAAAAAAATTTTAGTTGGAAGTGTGAAATTGTATTAAATTTATTTGAAACCAACTTCGATTTTTTGGGTTTTGTTGAGTATTTTTGTTGTAGGATCTATATTTGAGTAAATTTAGATGAAAATAACTTCAATTTTTTGGATTGTGAAACAAAAATTTTAGTTGGAAGTGTCAAATTTTAATAAATTTATTTGAAATCAACTTCGATTTTTTTGGATTTTGTAGAGTACTTTTGTTGTAGGATGTATATTTGAGTAAATTTAGATCAAAATAACGACAATTTTTTGGATTGTGAAAAAAATTTTAGTTGGAAGTGTCAAATTTTAATAAATTTATTTGAAACCAACTTCGATTTTTTTGGATTTTGTCGAGTATTTTTGTTTTAGGATGTATATTTGAGTAAATTTAGATGAAAATAACGACAATTTTTTGGATTGTGAAAAAAAATTTTAGTTGGAAGTGTCAAATTTTAATTAATTTATTTGAAACCAACTTCGATTTTTTTTGGATTTTGTCGAGTATTTTTGTTGCAGGATGTATATTTGAGTAAATTTAGATGAAAATAACTTCAATTTTTTGGATTGTGAAACAAAAATTGTAGTTGGAAGTGTCCAATTTTAATAAATTTATTTGAAATCAACTTCGATTTTTTTGGATTTTGTCGAGTACTTTTTTTGTAGGATGTATATTTGAGTATATTTAGATCAAAATAACGACAATTTTTTGGATTGTGAAAAAAATTTTAGTTGGAAGTGTCAAATTTTAATAAATTTATTTGAAACCAACTTCGATTTTTTTGGATTTTGACGAGTATTTTGGTTGTAGGATGTATATTTGAGTAAATTTAGATGAAAATAACGACAATTTTTTGGATAGTGAAAAAAATTTTAGTTGGAAGTGTCAAATTTTAATAAATTTATTTGAAACCAACTTCGATTTTTTTGGATTTTGTCGAGTATTTTTGTTGTAGGATGTATATTTGAGTAAATTTAGATGAAAATTACGACAATTTTTTGGATTGTGATAAAAAAATTTAGTTGGAAGTGTCAAATTTTAATAAATTTATTTGAAACCAACTTCGAGTTTTTTTGGATTTTGTCGAGTATTTTTGTTGTAGGATGTATATTTGAGTAAATGTAGATGAAAATAACTTCAATTTTTTGGATTGTGAAACAAAAATTGTAGTTGGAAGTGTCCAATTTTAATAAATTTATTTGAAATCAACTTCGATTTTTTTGGATTTTGTCGAGTATTTTTGTTGTAGGATGTATATTTGAGTAAATGTAGATGAAAATAACTTCAATTTTTTGGATTGTGAAACAAAAATTGTAGTTGGAAGTGTCCAATTTTAATAAATTTATTTGAAATCAACTTCGATTTTTTTGGATTTTGTCGAGTACTTTTGTTGTAGGATGTATATTTGAGTATATTTAGATCAAAATAACGACAATTTTTTGGATTGTGAAAAAAATTTTAGTTGGAAGTGTCAAATTTTAATAAATTTATTTGAAACCAACTTCGATTTTTTTGGATTTTGACGAGTATTTTGGTTGTAGGATGTATATTTGAGTAAATTTAGATGAAAATAACGTCAATTTTTTGGATAGTGAGAAAAATTTTAGTTGGAAGTGTCAAATTTTAATAAATTTATTTGAAACCAACTTCGATTTTTTTGGATTTTGTCGAGTATTTTTGTTGTAGGATGTATATTTGAGTAAATTTAGATGAAAATAACGACAATTTTTTGGATTGTGAAAAAAAATTTTAGTTGGAAGTGTCAAATTGTAATAAATTTATTTGAAACCAACTTCGATTATTTTGGATTTTGTCGAGTATTTTTGTTGTAGGATGTATATTTGAGTAAATTTAGATGAAAATAACGACAATTTTTTGGATTGTGAAAAAAAATTTTAGTTGGAAGTGTGAAATTGTATTAAATTTATTTGAAACCAACTTCGATTTTTTGGGTTTTGTTGAGTATTTTTGTTGTAGGATCTATATTTGAGTATATTTAGATCAAAATAACGACAATTTTTTGGATTGTGAAAAAAATTTTAGTTGGAAGTGTCAAATTTTAATAAATTTATTTGAAACCAACTTCGATTTTTTTGGATTTTGACGAGTATTTTGGTTGTAGGATGTATATTTGAGTAAATTTAGATGAAAATAACGTCAATTTTTTGGATAGTGAAAAAAATTTTAGTTGGAAGTGTCAAATTTTAATAAATTTATTTGAAACCAACTTCGATTTTTTTGGATTTTGTCGAGTATTTTTGTTGTAGGATGTATATTTGAGTAAATTTAGATCAAAGTAACGACAATTTTTTGGATTGTGAAAAAGTTTTAGTTGGAAGTGTCAAATTGTATTAAATTTTTTTGAAACCAACTTCGATTTTTTTGAATTTTGTCCAGTATTTTTGTGGTAGGATGTATATTTGAGTAAATTTAGATGAAAATAACGACAATTTTTTGGATTGTGAAAAAAAATTTTAGTTGGAAGTGTCAAATTGTAATAAATTTATTTGAAACCAACTTCGATTATTTTGGATTTTGTCGAGTATTTTTGTTGTTGGATGTATATTTGAGTAAATTTAGATGAAAATAACGACAATTTTTTGGATTGTGAAAAAAAATTTTAGTTGGAAGTGTGAAATTGTATTAAATTTATTTGAAACCAACTTCGATTTTTTGGGTTTTGTTGAGTATTTTTGTTGTAGGATCTATATTTGAGTAAATTTAGATGAAAATAACTTCAATTTTTTGGATTGTGAAACAAAAATTTTAGTTGGAAGTGTCAAATTTTAATAAATTTATTTGAAATCAACTTCGATTTTTTTGGATTTTGTAGAGTACTTTTGTTGTAGGATGTATATTTGAGTAAATTTAGATCAAAATAACGACAATTTTTTGGATTGTGAAAAAAATTTTAGTTGGAAGTGTCAAATTTTAATAAATTTATTTGAAACCAACTTCGAGTTTTTTTGGATTTTGTCGAGTATTTTTGTTGTAGGATGTATATTTGAGTAAATTTAGATCAAAATAACTTCAATTTTTTGGATTGTGAAACAAAAATTGTAGTTGGAAGTGTCCAATTTTAATAAATTTATTTGGAATCAACTTCGATTTTTTTGGATTTTGTCGAGTACTTTTGTTGTAGGATGTATATTTGAGTAAATTTAGATGAAAATAACGACAATTTTTTGGATAGTGAAAAAAATTTTAGTTGGAAGTGTCAAATTTTAATAAATTTATTTGAAACCAACTTCGATTTTTTTGGATTTTGTCGAGTATTTTTGTTGTAGGATGTATATTTGAGTAAATTTAGATGAAAATAAGGACAATTTTTTGGATTGTGAAAAAAAATTTTAGTTGGAAGTGTCAAATTTTAATAAATTTATTTGAAACCAACTTCGATTTTTTTGAATTTTGTCGAGTATTTTTGTGGTAGGATGTATATTTGAGTAAATTTAGATGAAAATAACGACAATTTTTTGGATTGTGAAAAAAAATTTTAGTTGGAAGTGTCAAATTGTAATAAATTTATTTGAAACCAACTTCGATTATTTTGGATTTTGTCGAGTATTTTTGTTTTAGGATGTATATTTGTGTAAATTTAGATGAAAATAACTTCAATTTTTTGGATTGTGAAACAAAAATTGTAGTTGGAAGTGTCCAATTTTAATAAATTTATTTGAAACCAACTTCGATTTTTTTGGATTTTGTCGAGTATTTTTGTTGTAGGATGTATATTTGAGTAAATTTAGATGAAAATAAGGACAATTTTTTGGATTGTGAAAAAAAATTTTAGTTGGAAGTGTCAAATTTTAATAAATTTATTTGAAACCAACTTCGAGTTTTTTTGGATTTTGTCGAGTATTTTTGTTTTAGGATGTATATTTGAGTAAATTTAGATGAAAATAACGACAATTTTTTGGATTGTGGAAAAAAATTTTAGTTGGAAGTGTCAAATTTTAATTAATTTATTTGAAACCAACTTCGATTTTTTTTGGATTTTGTCGAGTATTTTTGTTGCAGGATGTATATTTGAGTAAATTTAGATGAAAATAACTGCAATTTTTTGGATTGTGAAACAAAAATTGTAGTTGGAAGTGTCCAATTTTAATAAATTTATTTGAAATCAACTTCGATTTTTTTGGATTTTGTCGAGTACTTTTTTTGTAGGATGTATATTTGAGTAAATTTAGATGAAAATAACGACAATTTTTTGGATTGTGAAAAAAATTTTAGTTGGAAGTGTCAAATTTTAATAAATTTATTTGAAACCAACTTCGATTTTTTTGGATTTGGACGAGTATTTTGGTTGTAGGATGTATATTTGAGTAAATTTAGATGAAAATAACGACAATTTTTTGGATAGTGAAAAAAATTTTAGTTGGAAGTGTCAAATTTTAATAAATTTATTTGAAATCAACTTCGATTTTTTTGGATTTTGTAGAGTACTTTTGTTGTAGGATGTATATTTGAGTAAATTTAGATAAAAATAACGACAATTTTTTGGATTTGCAAAAAATTTTAGTTGGAAGTGTCAAATTTTAATAAATTTATTTGAAACCAACTTCGAGTTTTTTTGGATTTTGTCGAGTATTTTTGTTTTAGGATGTATATTTGAGTAAATTTAGATGAAAATAACGACAATTTTTTGGATTGTGAAAAAAAATTTTAGTTGGAAGTGTCAAATTTTAATTAATTTATTTGAAACCAACTTCGATTTTTTTGAATTTTGTCCAGTATTTTTGTGGTAGGATGTATATTTGAGTAAATTTAGATGAAAATAACGACAATTTTTTGGATTGTGAAAAAAAATTTTAGTTGGAAGTGTCAAATTGTAATAAATTTATTTGAAACCAACTTCGATTATTTTGGATTTTGTCGAGTATTTTTGTTGTAGGATGTATATTTGAGTAAATTTAGATGAAAATAACGACAATTTTTTGGATTGTGAAAAAAAATTTTAGTTGGAAGTGTCAAATTTTAATAAATTTATTTGAAACCAACTTCGAGTTTTTTTGGATTTTGTCGAGTATTTTTGTTGTAGGATGTATATTTGAGTAAATTTAGATGAAAATAACGACAATTTTTTGGATTGTGAAAACAAATTTTAGTTGGAAGTGTCAAATTGTAATAAATTTATTTGAAACCAACTTCGATTATTTTGGATTTTGTCGAGTATTTTTGTTGTAGGATGTATATTTGAGTAAATTTAGATGAAAATAACGACAATTTTTTGGATTGTGAAAAAAAATTTTAGTTGGAAGTGTGAAATTGTATTAAATTAATTTGAAACCAACTTCGATTTTTTGGGTTTTGTTGAGTATTTTTGTTGTAGGATCTATATTTGAGTAAATTTAGATGAAAATAACTTCAATTTTTTGGATTGTGAAACAAAAATTTTAGTTGGAAGTGTCAAATTTTAATAAATTTATTTGAAATCAACTTCGATTTTTTTGGATTTTGTCGAGTACTTTTGTTGTAGGATGTATATTTGAGTATATTTAGATCAAAATAACGACAATTTTTTGGATTGTGAAAAAAAATTTTAGTTGGAAGTGTCAAATTGTAATAAATTTATTTGAAACCAACTTCGATTATTTTGGATTTTGTCGAGTATTTTTGTTGTAGGATGTATATTTGAGTAAATTTAGATGAAAATAACGACAATTTTTTGGATTGTGAAAAAAATTTTAGTTGGAAGTGTCAAATTTTAATAAATTTATTTGAAACCAACTTCGATTTTTTTGGATTTTGACGAGTATTTTGGTTGTAGGATGTATATTTGAGTAAATTTAGATGAAAATAACGTCAATTTTTTGGATAGTGAGAAAAATTTTAGTTGGAAGTGTCAAATTTTAATAAATTTATTTGAAACCAACTTCGATTTTTTTGGATTTTGTCGAGTATTTTTGTTGTAGGATGTATATTTGAGTAAATTTAGGTGAAAATAAGGACAATTTTTTGGATTGTGAAAAAAAATTTTAGTTGGAAGTGTCAAATTTTAATAAATTTATTTGAAACCAACTTCGAGTTTTTTTGGATTTTGTCGAGTATTTTTGTTTTAGGATGTATATTTGAGTAAATTTAGATGAAAATAACGACAATTTTTTGGATTGTGAAAAAAAATTTTAGTTGGAAGTGTCAAATTTTAATTAATTTATTTGAAACCAACTTCGATTTTTTTTGGATTTTGTCGAGTATTTTTGTTGCAGGATGTATATTTGAGTAAATTTAGATGAAAATAACTTCAATTTTTTGGATTGTGAAACAAAAATTGTAGTTGGAAGTGTCCAATTTTAATAAATTTATTTGAAATCAACTTCGATTTTTTTGGATTTTGTCGAGTACTTTTTTTGTAGGATGTATATTTGAGTATATTTAGATCAAAATAACGACAATTTTTTGGATTGTGAAAAAAATTTTAGTTGGAAGTGTCAAATTTTAATAAATTTATTTGAAACCAACTTCGATTTTTTTGGATTTTGACGAGTATTTTGGTTGTAGGATGTATATTTGAGTAAATTTAGATGAAAATAACGACAATTTTTTGGATGGTGAAAAAAATTTTAGTTGGAAGTGTCAAATTTTAATAAATTTATTTGAAACCAACTTCGATTTTTTTGGATTTTGTCGAGTATTTTTGTTGTAGGATGTATATTTGAGTAAATTTAGATGAAAATAACGACAATTTTTTGGATTGTGATAAAAAAATTTAGTTGGAAGTGTCAAATTTTAATAAATTTATTTGAAACCAACTTCGAGTTTTTTTGGATTTTGTCGAGTATTTTTGTTGTAGGATGTATATTTGAGTAAATTTATATCAAAATAACGACAATTTTTTGGATTGTGAAAAAAATTTTAGTTGGAAGTGTCAAATTGTATTAAATTTATTTGAAACCAACTTCGATTTTTTTGAATTTTGTCGAGTATTTTTGTGGTAGGATGTATATTTGAGTAAATTTAGATGAAAATAACGACAATTTTTTGGATTGTGAAAAATAATTTTAGTTGGAAGTGTCAAATTGTAATAAATTTATTTGAAACCAACTTCGATTATTTTGGATTTTGTCGAGTATTTTTGTTGTAGGATGTATATTTGAGTATATTTAGATCAAAATAACGACAATTTTTTGGATTGTGAAAAAAATTTTAGTTGGAAGTGTCAAATTTTAATAAATTTATTTGAAATCAACTTCGATTTTTTTGGATTTTGTAGAGTACTTTTGTTGTAGGATGTATATTTGAGTAAATTTAGATAAAAATAACGACAATTTTTTGGATTTGCAAAAAATTTTAGTTGGAAGTGTCTAATTTTAATAAATTTATTTGAAACCAACTTCGAGTTTTTTTGGATTTTGTCGAGTATTTTTGTTTTAGGATGTATATTTGAGTAAATTTAGATGAAAATAACGACAATTTTTTGGATTGTGAAAAAAAATTTTAGTTGGAAGTGTCAAATTTTAATTAATTTATTTGAAACCAACTTCGATTTTTTTGAATTTTGTCCAGTATTTTTGTGGTAGGATGTATATTTGAGTAAATTTAGATGAAAATAACGACAATTTTTTGGATTGTGAAAAAAAATTTTAGTTGGAAGTGTCAAATTGTAATAAATTTATTTGAAACCAACTTCGATTATTTTGGATTTTGTCGAGTATTTTTGTTGTAGGATGTATATTTGAGTAAATTTAGATGAAAATAACGACAATTTTTTGGATTGTGAAAAAAAATTTTAGTTGGAAGTGTCAAATTGTAATAAATTTATTTGAAACCAACTTCGATTATTTTGGATTTTGTCGAGTATTTTTGTTGTAGGATGTATATTTGAGTAAATTTAGATGAAAATAACGACAATTTTTTGGATTGTGAAAAAAAATTTTAGTTGGAAGTGTCAAATTTTAATAAATTTATTTGAAACCAACTTCGAGTTTTTTTGGATTTTGTCGAGTATTTTTGTTGTAGGATGTATATTTGAGTAAATTTAGATCAAAATAACGACAATTTTTTGGATTGTGAAAAAAATTTTAGTTGGAAGTGTCAAATTGTATTAAATTTATTTGAAACCAACTTCGATTTTTTTGAATTTTGTCCAGTATTTTTGTGGTAGGATGTATATTTGAGTAAATTTAGATGAAAATAACGACAATTTTTTGGATTCTGAAAAAAAATTTTAGTTGGAAGTGTCAAATTGTAATAAATTTATTTGAAACCAACTTCGATTATTTTGGATTTTGTCGAGTATTTTTGTTGTAGGATGTATATTTGAGTAAATTTAGATGAAAATAACGACAATTTTTTGGATTGTGAAAAAAAATTTTAGTTGGAAGTGTGAAATTGTATTAAATTAATTTGAAACCAACTTCGATTTTTTGGGTTTTGTTGAGTATTTTTGTTGTAGGATCTATATTTGAGTAAATTTAGATGAAAATAACTTCAATTTTTTGGATTGTGAAACAAAAATTTTAGTTGGAAGTGTCAAATTTTAATAAATTTATTTGAAATCAACTTCGATTTTTTTGGATTTTGTAGAGTACTTTTGTTGTAGGATGTATATTTGAGTAAATTTAGATCAAAATAACGACAATTTTTTGGATTGTGAAAAAAATTTTAGTTGGAAGTGTCAAATTTTAATACATTTATTTGAAACCAACTTCGATTTTTTTTTATTTTGTCGAGTATTTTTGTTTTAGGATGTATATTTGAGTAAATTTAGATGAAAATAACTTCAATTTTTTGGATTGTGAAACAAAAATTGTAGTTGGAAGTGTCCAATTTTAATAAATTTATTTGAAATCAACTTCGATTTTTTTGGATTTTGTCGAGTACTTTTGTTGTAGCATGTATATTTGAGTATATTTAGATCAAAATAACGACAATTTTTTGGATTGTGAAAAAAATTTTAGTTGGAAGTGTCAAATTTTAATAAATTTATTTGAAACCAACTTCGATTTTTTTGGATTTTGACGAGTATTTTGGTTGTAGGATGTATATTTGAGTAAATTTAGATGAAAATAACGACAATTTTTTGGATTGTGAAAAAAAATTTTAGTTGGAAGTGTCAAATTTTAATTAATTTATTTGAAACCAACTTCGATTTTTTTTGGATTTTGTCGAGTATTTTTGTTGCAGGATGTATATTTGAGTAAATTTAGATGAAAATAACTTCAATTTTTTGGATTGTGAAACAAAAATTGTAGTTGGAAGTGTCCAATTTTAATAAATTTATTTGAAATCAACTTCGATTTTTTTGGATTTTGTCGAGTACTTTTTTTGTAGGATGTATATTTGAGTATATTTAGATCAAAATAACGACAATTTTTTGGATTGTGAAAAAAATTTTAGTTGGAAGTGTCAAATTTTAATAAATTTATTTGAAACCAACTTCGATTTTTTTGGATTTTGACGAGTATTTTGGTTGTAGGATGTATATTTGAGTAAATTTAGATGAAAATAACGACAATTTTTTGGATAGTGAAAAAAATTTTAGTTGGAAGTGTCAAATTTTAATAAATTTATTTGAAACCAACTTCGATTTTTTTGGATTTTGTCGAGTATTTTTGTTGTAGGATGTATATTTGAGTAAATTTAGATGAAAATAAGGACAATTTTTTGGATTGTGAAAAAAAATTTTAGTTGGAAGTGTCAAATTTTAATAAATTTATTTGAAACCAACTTCGAGTTTTTTTGGATTTTGTCGAGTATTTTTGTTTTAGGATGTATATTTGAGTAAATTTAGATGAAAATAACGACAATTTTTTGGATTGTGAAAAAAAATTTTAGTTGGAAGTGTCAAATTTTAATTAATTTATTTGAAACCAACTTCGATTTTTTTTGGATTTTGTCGAGTATTTTTGTTGCAGGATGTATATTTGAGTAAATTTAGATGAAAATAACTGCAATTTTTTGGATTGTGAAACAAAAATTGTAGTTGGAAGTGTCCAATTTTAATAAATTTATTTGAAATCAACTTCGATTTTTTTGGATTTTGTCGAGTACTTTTTTTGTAGGATGTATATTTGAGTATATTTAGATCAAAATAACGACAATTTTTTGGATTGTGAAAAAAATTTTAGTTGGAAGTGTCAAATTTTAATAAATTTATTTGAAACCAACTTCGATTTTTTTGGATTTTGACGAGTATTTTGGTTGTAGGATGTATATTTGAGTAAATTTAGATGAAAATAACGACAATTTTTTGGATAGTGAAAAAAATTTTAGTTGGAAGTGTCAAATTTTAATAAATTTATTTGAAACCAACTTCGATTTTTTTGGATTTTGTCGAGTATTTTTGTTGTAGGATGTATATTTGAGTAAATTTAGATGAAAATAACGACAATTTTTTGGATTGTGAAAAAAAATTTTAGTTGGAAGTGTCAAATTTTAATAAATTTATTTGAAACCAACTTCGAGTTTTTTTGGATTTTGTCGAGTATTTTTGTTGTAGGATGTACATTTCAGTAAATTTAGATCAAAATAACGACAATTTTTTGGATTGTGAAAAAAATTTTAGTTGGAAGTGTCAAATTGTATTAAATTTATTTGAAACCAACTTCGATTTTTTTGAATTTTGTCCAGTATTTTTGTGGTAGGATGTATATTTGAGTAAATTTAGATGAAAATAACGACAATTTTTTGGATTGTGAAAAATAATTTTAGTTGGAAGTGTCAAATTGTAATAAATTTATTTGAAACCAACTTCGATTATTTTGGATTTTGTCGAGTATTTTTGTTGTAGGATGTATATTTGAGTATATTTAGATCAAAATAACGACAATTTTTTGGATTGTGAAAAAAATTTTAGTTGGAAGTGTCAAATTTTAATAAATTTATTTGAAATCAACTTCGATTTTTTTGGATTTTGTAGAGTACTTTTGTTGTAGGATGTATATTTGAGTAAATTTAGATAAAAATAACGACAATTTTTTGGATTTGCAAAAAATTTTAGTTGGAAGTGTCAAATTTTAATAAATTTATTTGAAACCAACTTCGAGTTTTTTTGGATTTTGTCGAGTATTTTTGTTTTAGGATGTATATTTGAGTAAATTTAGATGAAAATAACGACAATTTTTTGGATTGTGAAAAAAAATTTTAGTTGGAAGTGTCAAATTTTAATTAATTTATTTGAAACCAACTTCGATTTTTTTGAATTTTGTCCAGTATTTTTGTGGTAGGATGTATATTTGAGTAAATTTAGATGAAAATAACGACAATTTTTTGGATTGTGAAAAAAAATTTTAGTTGGAAGTGTCAAATTGTAATAAATTTATTTGAAACCAACTTCGATTATTTTGGATTTTGTCGAGTATTTTTGTTGTAGGATGTATATTTGAGTAAATTTAGATGAAAATAACGACAATTTTTTGGATTGTGAAAAAAAATTTTAGTTGGAAGTGTCAAATTTTAATAAATTTATTTGAAACCAACTTCGAGTTTTTTTGGATTTTGTCGAGTATTTTTGTTGTAGGATGTATATTTGAGTAAATTTAGATCAAAATAACGACAATTTTTTGGATTGTGAAAAAAATTTTAGTTGGAAGTGTCAAATTGTATTAAATTTATTTGAAACCAACTTCGATTTTTTTGAATTTTGTCCAGTATTTTTGTGGTAGGATGTATATTTGAGTAAATTTAGATGAAAATAACGACAATTTTTTGGATTGTGAAAAAAAATTTTAGTTGGAAGTGTCAAATTGTAATAAATTTATTTGAAACCAACTTCGATTATTTTGGATTTTGTCGAGTATTTTTGTTGTAGGATGTATATTTGAGTAAATTTAGATGAAAATAACGACAATTTTTTGGATTGTGAAAAAAAATTTTAGTTGGAAGTGTGAAATTGTATTAAATTAATTTGAAACCAACTTCGATTTTTTGGGTTTTGTTGAGTATTTTTGTTGTAGGATCTATATTTGAGTAAATTTAGATGAAAATAACTTCAATTTTTTGGATTGTGAAACAAAAATTTTAGTTGGAAGTGTCAAATTTTAATAAATTTATTTGAAATCAACTTCGATTTTTTTGGATTTTGTCGAGTACTTTTGTTGTAGGATGTATATTTGAGTATATTTAGATCAAAATAACGACAATTTTTTGGATTGTGAAAAAAAATTTTAGTTGGAAGTGTCAAATTGTAATAAATTTATTTGAAACCAACTTCGATTATTTTGGATTTTGTCGAGTATTTTTGTTGTAGGATGTATATTTGAGTAAATTTAGATGAAAATAACGACAATTTTTTGGATAGTGAAAAAAATTTTAGTTGGAAGTGTCAAATTTTAATAAATTTATTTGAAACCAACTTCGATTTTTTTGGATTTTGTCGAGTATTTTTGTTGTAGGATGTATATTTGAGTAAATTTAGATGAAAATAACGACAATTTTTTGGATTGTGAAAAAAAATTTTAGTTGGAAGTGTCAAATTTTAATTAATTTATTTGAAACCAACTTCGATTTTTTTTGGATTTTGTCGAGTATTTTTGTTGCAGGATGTATATTTGAGTAAATTTAGATGAAAATAACTTCAATTTTTTGGATTGTGAAACAAAAATTGTAGTTGGAAGTGTCCAATTTTAATAAATTTATTTGAAATCAACTTCGATTTTTTTGGATTTTGTCGAGTACTTTTTTTGTAGGATGTATATTTGAGTATATTTAGATCAAAATAACGACAATTTTTTGGATTGTGAAAAAAATTTTAGTTGGAAGTGTCAAATTTTAATAAATTTATTTGAAACCAACTTCGATTTTTTTGGATTTTGACGAGTATTTTGGTTGTAGGATGTATATTTGAGTAAATTTAGATGAAAATAACGACAATTTTTTGGATAGTGAAAAAAATTTTAGTTGGAAGTGTCAAATTTTAATAAATTTATTTGAAACCAACTTCGATTTTTTTGGATTTTGTCGAGTATTTTTGTTGTAGGATGTATATTTGAGTAAATTTAGATGAAAATAACGACAATTTTTTGGATTGTGATAAAAAAATTTAGTTGGAAGTGTCAAATTTTAATAAATTTATTTGAAACCAACTTCGAGTTTTTTTGGATTTTGTCGAGTATTTTTGTTGTAGGATGTATATTTGAGTAAATTTAGATCAAAATAACGACAATTTTTTGGATTGTGAAAAAAATTTTAGTTGGAAGTGTCAAATTGTATTAAATTTATTTGAAACCAACTTCGATTTTTTTGAATTTTGTCGAGTATTTTTGTGGTAGGATGTATATTTGAGTAAATTTAGATGAAAATAACGACAATTTTTTGGATTGTGAAAAATAATTTTAGTTGGAAGTGTCAAATTGTAATAAATTTATTTGAAACCAACTTCGATTATTTTGGATTTTGTCGAGTATTTTTGTTGTAGGATGTATATTTGAGTATATTTAGATCAAAATAACGACAATTTTTTGGATTGTGAAAAAAATTTTAGTTGGAAGTGTCAAATTTTAATAAATTTATTTGAAATCAACTTCGATTTTTTTGGATTTTGTAGAGTACTTTTGTTGTAGGATGTATATTTGAGTAAATTTAGATAAAAATAACGACAATTTTTTGGATTTGCAAAAAATTTTAGTTGGAAGTGTCTAATTTTAATAAATTTATTTGAAACCAACTTCGAGTTTTTTTGGATTTTGTCGAGTATTTTTGTTTTAGGATGTATATTTGAGTAAATTTAGATGAAAATAACGACAATTTTTTGGATTGTGAAAAAAAATTTTAGTTGGAAGTGTCAAATTTTAATTAATTTATTTGAAACCAACTTCGATTTTTTTGAATTTTGTCCAGTATTTTTGTGGTAGGATGTATATTTGAGTAAATTTAGATGAAAATAACGACAATTTTTTGGATTGTGAAAAAAAATTTTAGTTGGAAGTGTCAAATTGTAATAAATTTATTTGAAACCAACTTCGATTATTTTGGATTTTGTCGAGTATTTTTGTTGTAGGATGTATATTTGAGTAAATTTAGATGAAAATAACGACAATTTTTTGGATTGTGAAAAAAAATTTTAGTTGGAAGTGTCAAATTGTAATAAATTTATTTGAAACCAACTTCGATTATTTTGGATTTTGTCGAGTATTTTTGTTGTAGGATGTATATTTGAGTAAATTTAGATGAAAATAACGACAATTTTTTGGATTGTGATAAAAAAATTTAGTTGGAAGTGTCAAATTTTAATAAATTTATTTGAAACCAACTTCGAGTTTTTTTGGATTTTGTCGAGTATTTTTGTTGTAGGATGTATATTTGAGTAAATTTAGATCAAAATAACGACAATTTTTTGGATTGTGAAAAAAATTTTAGTTGGAAGTGTCAAATTGTATTAAATTTATTTGAAACCAACTTCGATTTTTTTGAATTTTGTCGAGTATTTTTGTGGTAGGATGTATATTTGAGTAAATTTAGATGAAAATAACGACAATTTTTTGGATTGTGAAAAATAATTTTAGTTGGAAGTGTCAAATTGTAATAAATTTATTTGAAACCAACTTCGATTATTTTGGATTTTGTCGAGTATTTTTGTTGTAGGATGTATATTTGAGTATATTTAGATCAAAATAACGACAATTTTTTGGATTGTGAAAAAAATTTTAGTTGGAAGTGTCAAATTTTAATAAATTTATTTGAAATCAACTTCGATTTTTTTGGATTTTGTAGAGTACTTTTGTTGTAGGATGTATATTTGAGTAAATTTAGATAAAAATAACGACAATTTTTTGGATTTGCAAAAAATTTTAGTTGGAAGTGTCTAATTTTAATAAATTTATTTGAAACCAACTTCGAGTTTTTTTGGATTTTGTCGAGTATTTTTGTTTTAGGATGTATATTTGAGTAAATTTAGATGAAAATAACGACAATTTTTTGGATTGTGAAAAAAAATTTTAGTTGGAAGTGTCAAATTTTAATTAATTTATTTGAAACCAACTTCGATTTTTTTGAATTTTGTCCAGTATTTTTGTGGTAGGATGTATATTTGAGTAAATTTAGATGAAAATAACGACAATTTTTTGGATTGTGAAAAAAAATTTTAGTTGGAAGTGTCAAATTGTAATAAATTTATTTGAAACCAACTTCGATTATTTTGGATTTTGTCGAGTATTTTTGTTGTAGGATGTATATTTGAGTAAATTTAGATGAAAATAACGACAATTTTTTGGATTGTGAAAAAAAATTTTAGTTGGAAGTGTCAAATTGTAATAAATTTATTTGAAACCAACTTCGATTATTTTGGATTTTGTCGAGTATTTTTGTTGTAGGATGTATATTTGAGTAAATTTAGATGAAAATAACGACAATTTTTTGGATTGTGAAAAAAAATTTTAGTTGGAAGTGTCAAATTTTAATAAATTTATTTGAAACCAACTTCGAGTTTTTTTGGATTTTGTCGAGTATTTTTGTTGTAGGATGTATATTTGAGTAAATTTAGATCAAAATAACGACAATTTTTTGGATTGTGAAAAAAAATTTTAGTTGGAAGTGTCAAATTTTAATAAATTTATTTGAAACCAACTTCGATTTTTTTGAATTTTGTCGAGTATTTTTGTGGTAGGATGTATATTTGAGTAAATTTAGATGAAAATAACGACAATTTTTTGGATTGTGAAAAAAAATTTTAGTTGGAAGTGTCAAATTGTAATAAATTTATTTGAAACCAACTTCGATTATTTTGGATTTTGTCGAGTATTTTTGTTTTAGGATGTATATTTGTGTAAATTTAGATGAAAATAACTTCAATTTTTTGGATTGTGAAACAAAAATTGTAGTTGGAAGTGTCCAATTTTAATAAATTTATTTGAAACCAACTTCGATTTTTTTGGATTTTGTCGAGTATTTTTGTTGTAGGATGTATATTTGAGTAAATTTAGATGAAAATAAGGACAATTTTTTGGATTGTGAAAAAAAATTTTAGTTGGAAGTGTCAAATTTTAATAAATTTATTTGAAACCAACTTCGAGTTTTTTTGGATTTTGTCGAGTATTTTTGTTTTAGGATGTATATTTGAGTAAATTTAGATGAAAATAACGACAATTTTTTGGATTGTGAAAAAAAATTTTAGTTGGAAGTGTCAAATTTTAATTAATTTATTTGAAACCAACTTCGATTTTTTTTGGATTTTGTCGAGTATTTTTGTTGCAGGATGTATATTTGAGTAAATTTAGATGAAAATAACTGCAATTTTTTGGATTGTGAAACAAAAATTGTAGTTGGAAGTGTCCAATTTTAATAAATTTATTTGAAATCAACTTCGATTTTTTTGGATTTTGTCGAGTACTTTTTTTGTAGGATGTATATTTGAGTATATTTAGATCAAAATAACGACAATTTTTTGGATTGTGAAAAAAATTTTAGTTGGAAGTGTCAAATTTTAATAAATTTATTTGAAACCAACTTCGATTTTTTTGGATTTTGACGAGTATTTTGGTTGTAGGATGTATATTTGAGTAAATTTAGATGAAAATAACGACAATTTTTTGGATAGTGAAAAAAATTTTAGTTGGAAGTGTCAAATTTTAATAAATTTATTTGAAACCAACTTCGATTTTTTTGGATTTTGTCGAGTATTTTTGTTGTAGGATGTATATTTGAGTAAATTTAGATGAAAATAACGACAATTTTTTGGATTGTGAAAAAAAATTTTAGTTGGAAGTGTCAAATTTTAATAAATTTATTTGAAACCAACTTCGAGTTTTTTTGGATTTTGTCGAGTATTTTTGTTGTAGGATGTATATTTGAGTAAATTTAGATCAAAATAACGACAATTTTTTGGATTGTGAAAAAAATTTTAGTTGGAAGTGTCAAATTGTATTAAATTTATTTGAAACCAACTTCGATTTTTTTGAATTTTGTCCAGTATTTTTGTGGTAGGATGTATATTTGAGTAAATTTAGATGAAAATAACGACAATTTTTTGGATTGTGAAAAATAATTTTAGTTGGAAGTGTCAAATTGTAATAAATTTATTTGAAACCAACTTCGATTATTTTGGATTTTGTCGAGTATTTTTGTTGTAGGATGTATATTTGAGTATATTTAGATCAAAATAACGACAATTTTTTGGATTGTGAAAAAAATTTTAGTTGGAAGTGTCAAATTTTAATAAATTTATTTGAAATCAACTTCGATTTTTTTGGATTTTGTAGAGTACTTTTGTTGTAGGATGTATATTTGAGTAAATTTAGATAAAAATAACGACAATTTTTTGGATTTGCAAAAAATTTTAGTTGGAAGTGTCAAATTTTAATAAATTTATTTGAAACCAACTTCGAGTTTTTTTGGATTTTGTCGAGTATTTTTGTTTTAGGATGTATATTTGAGTAAATTTAGATGAAAATAACGACAATTTTTTGGATTGTGAAAAAAAATTTTAGTTGGAAGTGTCAAATTTTAATTAATTTATTTGAAACCAACTTCGATTTTTTTGAATTTTGTCCAGTATTTTTGTGGTAGGATGTATATTTGAGTAAATTTAGATGAAAATAACGACAATTTTTTGGATTGTGAAAAAAAATTTTAGTTGGAAGTGTCAAATTGTAATAAATTTATTTGAAACCAACTTCGATTATTTTGGATTTTGTCGAGTATTTTTGTTGTAGGATGTATATTTGAGTAAATTTAGATGAAAATAACGACAATTTTTTGGATTGTGAAAAAAAATTTTAGTTGGAAGTGTCAAATTTTAATAAATTTATTTGAAACCAACTTCGAGTTTTTTTGGATTTTGTCGAGTATTTTTGTTGTAGGATGTATATTTGAGTAAATTTAGATCAAAATAACGACAATTTTTTGGATTGTGAAAAAAATTTTAGTTGGAAGTGTCAAATTGTATTAAATTTATTTGAAACCAACTTCGATTTTTTTGAATTTTGTCCAGTATTTTTGTAGTAGGATGTATATTTGAGTAAATTTAGATGAAAATAACGACAATTTTTTGGATTGTGAAAAAAAATTTTAGTTGGAAGTGTCAAATTGTGATAAATTTATTTGAAACCAACTTCGATTATTTTGGATTTTGTCGAGTATTTTTGTTGTAGGATGTATATTTGAGTAAATTTAGATGAAAATAACGACAATTTTTTGGATTGTGAAAAAAAATTTTAGTTGGAAGTGTGAAATTGAATTAAATTAATTTGAAACCAACTTCGATTTTTTGGGTTTTGTTGAGTATTTTTGTTGTAGGATCTATATTTGAGTAAATTTAGATGAAAATAACTTCAATTTTTTGGATTGTGAAACAAAAATTTTAGTTGGAAGTGTCAAATTTTAATAAATTTATTTGAAATCAACTTCGATTTTTTTGGATTTTGTCGAGTACTTTTGTTGTAG
>CAWVQO010000259.1:0-65845 GCA_963932275.1 Andrena praecox
ATTTAGATGAAAATAACTTCAATTTCTAGGATTGTGAAAAAAATTTTAGTCGGAAGTGTCAAATTTTAATAAATTTATTTGAAATCAACTTCGTTTTTTTTTATTTTGTTGAGTATTTTTTGTAGGATCTATATTTGAGTAAATTTAGATGAAAATAACTTCAATTTTTAGGACTGTGAAAAAAATTTTATTTGGAAGTGTCAAATTTTAATAAATTTAATTGAAACCAACTTCGATTTTTTTTTATTTTGTCGAGTATTTTTGGTGTAGGATGTATATTTGAGTAAATTTAGATGAAAATAACTTCAATTTTTAGGATTGTGAAAAAAATTTTAGTTGGAAGTGTCAAATTTTAATAAATTTATTTGAAACCAACTTCGATTTTTTTTGGATTTTGTTGAGTATTTTTTTGTAGGATCTATATTTGAGTAAATTTAGATGAAAATAACTTCAATTTCTAGGATTGTGAAAAAAATTTTAGTTGAAAGTGTCAAATTTTAATAAATTTATTTGAAACCAACTTCGATTTTTTTGATTTTGTCGAGTATTTTTGTTGTAGGATGTATATTTGAGTAAATTTAGATGAAAATAACGAAAATTTATTGGATTGTGAAAAAAATTTTAGTTGGAAGTGTCAAATTTTAATAAATTTATTTGAAACCAACTTCGATTTTTTTGGATTTTGTCGAGTATTTTTGGTGTAGGATGTATATTTGAGTAAATTTAGATGAAAATAACATCAATTTCTAGGATTGTGAAAAAAAATTTAGTTGGAAGCGTCAAATTTTAATAAATTAATTTGAAACCAACTTCGATTTTTTTGGATTTTGTCGAGTATTTTTGGTGTAGGATGTATATTTGAGTAAATTTAGATGAAAATAACTTCGATTTCTAGGATTGTGAAAAAATTTTAGTTGGAAGTGTCAAATTTTAATAAATTTATTTGAAACCAACTTCGATTTTTTTGGATTTTGTCGAGTATTTTTGGTGTAGGATGTATATTTGAGTAAATTTAGATGAAAATAACTTCAATTTCTACGATTGTGAAAAAAATTTTAGTCGGAAGTGTCAAATTTTAATAAATTTATTTGAAACCAACTTCGATTTTTTTGATTTTGTCGAGTATTTTTGGTGTAGGATGTATATTTGAGTAAATTTAGATGAAAATAACTTCAATTTCTAGGATTGTGAAAAAAATTTTAGTTGGAAGCGTCAAATTTTAATAAATTAATTTGAAACCAACTTCGTTTTTTTTTTTATTTTGTCGAGTATTTTTGGTGTAGGATGTATATTTGAGTAAATTTAGATGAAAATAACGAAAATTTATTGGATTGTGAAAAAAATTTTAGTTGGAAGTGTCAAATTTTAATAAATTTATTTGAAACCAACTTCGATTTTTTTGGATTTTGTCGAGTATTTTTTGGTGTAGGATGTATATTTGAGTAAATTTAGATGAAAATAACATCAATTTCTAGGATTGTGAAAAAAATTTTAGTTGGAAGCGTCAAATTTTAATAATTAATTTGAAACCAACTTCGTTTTTTTGGATTTTGTCGAGTATTTTTGGTGTAGGATGTATATTTGAGTAAATTTAGATGAAAATAACTTCAATTTCTAGGATTGTGAAAAAAATTTTAGTCGGAAGTGTCAAAATTTAATAAATTTATTTGAAATCAACTTCGTTTTTTTTTTATTTTGTTGAGTATTTTTTGTAGGATCTATATTTGAGTAAATTTAGATGAAAATAACTTCAATTTTTAGGATTGTGAAAAAAATTTTAGTTGGAAGCGTCAAATTTTAATAAATTTATTTGAAACCAACTTCGATTTTTTTGGATTTTGTCGAGTATTTTTGGTGTAGGATGTATATTTGAGTAAATTTAGATGAAAATAACTTCAATTTCTACGATTGTGAAAAAAATTTTAGTTGGAAGTGTCAAATTTTAATAAATTTAATTGAAACCAACTTCGATTTTTTTGGATTTTGTCGAGTATTTTTGGTGTAGGATGTATATTTGAGTAAATTTAGATGAAAATAACTTCAATTTCGAGGATTGTGAAAAAAATTTTAGTTGGAAGCGTCAAATTTTAATAAATTAATTTGAAACCAACTTCGATTTTTTTGGATTTTGTCGAGTATTTTTGGTGTAGGATGTATATTTGAGTAAATTTAGATGAAAATAACTTCAATTTCTAGGATTTTGAAAAAAAATTTAGTTACAAGTGTCTAATTTTAATAAATTTATTTGAAACCAACTTCGATTTTTTTGGATTTTGTCGAGTATTTTTGGTGTAGGATGTATATTTGAGTAAATTTAGATGAAAATAACTTCAATTTCTAGGATTGTGAAAAAAATTTTAGTTGGAAGCGTCAAATTTTAATAAATTAATTTGAAACCAACTTCGATTTTTTTGGATTTTGTCGATTATTTTTGGTGTAGGATGTATATTTGAGTAAATTTAGATGAAAATAACTTCAATTTCTAGGATTTTGAAAAAAATTTTAGTTACAAGTGTCAAATTTTAATAAATTTATTTGAAACCAACTTCGATTTTTTTGGATTTGGTCGAGTATTTTTGGTGTAGGATGTATATTTGAGTAAATTTAGATGAAAATAACTTCAATTTCTAGGATTGTGAAAAAAATTTTAGTTGGAAGCGTCAAATTTTAATAAATTAATTTGAAACCAACTTCGATTTTTTTGGATTTTGTCGAGTATTTTTGGTGTAGGATGTATATTTGAGTAAATTTAGATGAAAATAACTTCAATTTCTAGGATTTTGAAAAAAATTTTAGTTACAAGTGTCTAATTTTAATAAATTTATTTGAAACCAACTTCGAATTTTTTTTATTTTGTCGAGAATTTTTGGTGTAGGATGTATATTTGAGTAAATTTAGATGAAAATAACTTCAATTTCTAGGATTGTGAAAAAAATTTTAGTCGGAAGTGTCAAATTTTAATAAATTTATTTGAAACCAACATCGATTTTTTTGGATTTTGTCGAGTATTTTTGGTGTAGGATGTATATTTGAGTAAATTTAGATGAAAATAACTTCAATTTCTAGGATTGTGAAAAAAATTTTAGTTGGAAGCGTCAAATTTTAATAAATTAATTTGAAACCAACTTCGATTTTTTTGGATTTTGTCGAGTATTTTTGGTGTAGGATGTATATTTGAGTAAATTTAGATGAAAATAACTTCAATTTCTAGGATTGTGAAAAAAATTTTAGTTGGAAGCGTCAAATTTTAATAAATTAATTTGAAACCAACTTCGATTTTTTTGGATTTTGTCGAGTATTTTTGGTGTAGGATGTATATTTGAGTAAATTTAGATGAAAATAACTTCAATTTCTAGGATTTTGAAAAAAATTTTAGTTACGAGTGTCTAATTTTAATAAATTTAATTGAAACCAACTTCGTTTTTTTTGGATTTTGTTGAGTATTTTTTGTAGGATCTATATTTGAGTAAATTTAGATGAAAATAACTTCAATTTTTAGGACTGTGAAAAAAATTTTATTTGGAAGTGTCAAATTTTAATAAATTAAATTGAAACCAACTTCGATTTTTTTGGATTTTGTTGAGTATTTTTTTGTAGGATCTATATTTGAGTAAATTTAGATGAAAATAACTTCAATTTCTAGGATTGTGAAAAAAATTTTAGTTGGAAGTGTCAAATTTTAATAAATTTATTTGAAACCAACTTCGATTTTTTTTGATTTTGTCGAGTATTTTTGTTGTAGGATGTATATTTGAGTAAATTTAGATGAAAATAACGAAAATTTATTGGATTGTGAAAAAAATTTTAGTTGGAAGTGTCAAATTTTAATAAATTTATTTGAAACCAACTTCGATTTTTTTGGATTTTGTCGAGTATTTTTGGTGTAGGATGTATATTTGAGTAAATTTAGATGAAAATAACATCAATTTCTAGGATTGTGAAAAAAAATTTAGTTGGAAGCGTCAAATTTTAATAAATTAATTTGAAACCAACTTCGATTTTTTTGGATTTTGTCGAGTATTTTTGGTGTAGGATGTATATTTGAGTAAATTTAGATGAAAATAACTTCGATTTCTAGGATTGTGAAAAAAATTTTAGTTGGAAGTGTCAAATTTTAATAAATTTATTTGAAACCAACTTCGATTTTTTTGGATTTTGTCGAGTATTTTTGGTGTAGGATGTATATTTGAGTAAATTTAGATGAAAATAACTTCAATTTCTACGATTGTGAAAAAAATTTTAGTCGGAAGTGTCAAATTTTAATAAATTTATTTGAAACCAACTTCGATTTTTTTTGATTTTGTCGAGTATTTTTGGTGTAGGATGTATATTTGAGTAAATTTAGATGAAAATAACTTCAATTTCTAGGATTGTGAAAAAAATTTTAGTTGGAAGCGTCAAATTTTAATAAATTAATTTGAAACCAACTTCGTTTTTTTTTTTATTTTGTCGAGTATTTTTGGTGTAGGATGTATATTTGAGTAAATTTAGATGAAAATAACGAAAATTTATTGGATTGTGAAAAAAATTTTAGTTGGAAGTGTCAAATTTTAATAAATTTATTTGAAACCAACTTCGATTTTTTTGGATTTTGTCGAGTATTTTTGGTGTAGGATGTATATTTGAGTAAATTTAGATGAAAATAACATCAATTTCTAGGATTGTGAAAAAAATTTTAGTTGGAAGCGTCAAATTTTAATAAATTAATTTGAAACCAACTTCGTTTTTTTTGGATTTTGTCGAGTATTTTTGGTGTAGGATGTATATTTGAGTAAATTTAGATGAAAATAACTTCAATTTCTAGGATTTTGAAAAAAATTTTAGTTACAAGTGTCTAATTTTAATAAATTTATTTGAAACCAACTTCGATTTTTTTGGATTTTGTCGAGTATTTTTGGTGTAGGATGTATATTTGAGTAAATTTAGATGAAAATAACTTCAATTTCTAGGATTGTGAAAAAAATTTTAGTTGGAAGCATCAAATTTAATAAATTAATTTGAAACCAACTTCGATTTTTTTGGATTTTGTCGAGTATTTTTGGTGTAGGATGTATATTTGAGTAAATTTAGATGAAAATAACTTCAATTTCTAGGATTTTGAAAAAAATTTTAGTTACAAGTGTCTAATTTTAATAAATTTATTTGAAACCAACTTCGATTTTTTTGGATTTTGTCGAGTATTTTTGGTGTAGGATGTATATTTGAGTAAATTTAGATGAAAATAACTTCAATTTCTAGGATTGTGAAAAAAATTTAAGTTGGAAGTGTCAAATTTTAATAAATTTATTTGAAACCAACTTCGATTTTTTTGGATTTTGCCGAGTATTTTTGGTGTAGGATGTATATTTGAGTAAATTTAGATGAAAATAACTTCAATTTCTAGGATTGTGAAAAAAATTTTAGTCGGAAGTGTCAAATTTTAATAAATTTCTTTGAAACCAACTTCGATTTTTTTGGATTTTGTCGAGTATTTTCGGTGTGGGATGTATATTTGAGTAAATTTAGATGAAAATAACTTCAATTTCTAGGATTGTGAAAAAAAATTTAGTCGGAAGCATCAAATTTTAATAAATTTATTTGAAACCAACTTCGATTTTTTTGGATTTTGTCGAGTATTTTTGGTGTAGGATGTATATTTGAGTAAATTTAGATGAAAATAACGACCATTTTTTGGATTGTGAAAAATATTTTAGTTGGAAGTGTCAAATTTTAATTAATTTATTTGAAATCAACTTCGATTTTTTTGGATTTTGTCGAGTATTTTTGTTGTAGGATGTATATTTGAGTAAAGTTAGATGAAAATAACTTCAATTTTTAGGATTGTGAAAAAAATTTTAGTTGCAAGTGTCAAATTTTAATAAATTTATTTGAAATCAACTCCGATTTTTTTGGATTTTGTTGAGTATTTTTTTGTAGGATCTATATTTGAGTAAATTTAGATGAAACAACTTCAATTTTTAGGATTGTGAAAAAAATTTTAGTTGGAAGTGTCAAATTTTAATAAATTTATTTGAAACCAACTTCGATTTTTTTGGATTTTGTCGAGTATTTTTGGTGTAGGATGTATATTTGAGTAAATTTAGATGAAAATAACTTCAATTTTTAGGATTGTGAAAAAAATTTTAGTTGGAAGTGTCAAATTTTAATAAATTTATTTGAAACCAACTTCGATTTTTTTGGATTTTGTCGAGTATTTTTGGTGTAGGATGTATATTTGAGTAAATTTAGATGAAAATAACTTCAATTTCTAGGATTTTGAAAAAAATTTTAGTTACAAGTGTCTAATTTTAATAAATTTATTTGAAACCAACTTCGATTTTTTTGGATTTTGTCGAGTATTTTTGGTGTAGGATGTATATTTGAGTAAATTTAGATGAAAATAACTTCAATTTCTAGGATTGTGAAAAAAATTTTAATCGGAAGTGTCAAATTTTAATAAATTTATTTGAAATCAACTTCGTTTTTTTTTTATTTTGTTGAGTATTTTTTGTAGGATCTATATTTGAGTAAATTTAGATGAAAATAACTTCAATTTTTAGGATTGTGAAAAAAATTTTAGTTGGAAGTGTCAAATTTTAATAAATTTAATTGAGACCAACTTCGATTTTTTTGGATTTTGTCGAGTATTTTTGGTGTAGGATGTATATTTGAGTAAATTTAGATGAAAATAACTTCAATTTTTAGGATTGTGAAAAAAATTTTAGTTGGAAGTGTCAAATTTTAAGAAATTTATTTGAAACCAACTTCGAATTTTTTTTATTTTGTCGAGAATTTTTGGTGTAGGATGTATATTTGAGTAAATTTAGATGAAAATAACTTCAATTTCTAGGATTGTGAAAAAAATTTTAGTCGGAAGTGTCAAATTTTAATAAATTTATTTGAAACCAACTTCGATTTTTTTGGATTTTGTCGAGTATTTTTGGTGTAGGATGTATATTTGAGTAAATTTAGATGAAAATAACTTCAATTTCTAGGATTGTGAAAAAAATTTTAGTTGGAAGCGTCAAATTTTAATAAATTAATTTGAAACCAACTTCGATTTTTTTGGATTTTGTCGAGTATTTTTGGTGTAGGATGTATATTTGAGTAAATTTAGATGAAAATAACTTCAATTTCTAGGATTGTGAAAAAAATTTTAGTTGGAAGCGTCAAATTTTAATAAATTAATTTGAAACCAACTTCGATTTTTTTGGATTTTGTCGAGTATTTTTGGTGTAGGATGTATATTTGAGTAAATTTAGATGAAAATAACGAAAATTTATTGGATTGTGAAAAAAATTTTAGTTGGAAGTGTCAAAATTTAATATATTTATTTGAAACCAACTTCGATTTTTTTGGATTTTGTCGAGTATTTTTGGTGTAGGATGTATATTTGAAAAAATTTAGATGAAAATAACATCAATTTCTAGGATTGTGAAAAAAAATTTAGTTGGAAGCGTCAAATTTTAATAAATTAATTTTAAACCAACTTCGATTTTTTTGGATTTTGTCGAGTATTTTTGGTGTAGGATGTATATTTGAGTAAATTTAGATGAAAATAACTTCAATTTCTAGGATTTTGAAAAAAAATTTAGTTACAAGTGTCTAATTTTAATAAATTTATTTGAAACCAACTTCGATTTTTTTGGATTTTGTCGAGTATTTTTGGTGTAGGATGTATATTTGAGTAAATTTAGATGAAAATAACTTCAATTTCTAGGATTGTGAAAAAAATTTTAGTCGGAAGTGTCAAATTTTAATAAATTTATTTGAAATCAACTTCGTTTTTTTTTATTTTGTTGAGTATTTTTTGTAGGATCTATATTTGAGTAAATTTAGATGAAAATAACTTCAATTTTTAGGATTGTGAAAAAAATTTTAGTTGGAAGTGTCAAATTTTAATAAATTTAATTGAAACCAACTTCGATTTTTTTGGATTTTGTCGAGTATTTCTGGTGTAGGATGTATATTTGAGTAAATTTAGATGAAAATAACTTCAATTTTTAGGATTGTGAAAAAAAATTTAGTTGGAAGTGTTAAATTTTAATAAATTTATTTGAAACCAACTTCGATTTTTTTGGATTTTGTTGAGTATTTTTTTGTAGGATCTATATTTGAGTAAATTTAGATGAAAATAACTTCAATTTCTAGGATTGTGAAAAAAATTTTAGTTGGAAGTGTCAAATTTTAATAAATTTATTTGAAACCAACTTCGATTTTTTTTGATTTTGTCGAGTATTTTTGTTGTAGGATGTATATTTGAGTAAATTTAGATGAAAATAACGAAAATTTATTGGATTGTGAAAAAAATTTTAGTTGGAAGTGTCAAATTTTAATAAATTTATTTGAAATCAACTTCGTTTTTTTTGGATTTTGTTGAGTATTTTTTGTAGGATCTATATTTGAGTAAATTTAGATGAAAATAACTTCAATTTTTAGGATTGTGAAAAAAATTTTAGTTGGAAGTGTCAAATTTTAATAAATTTATTTGAAACAAACTTCGATTTTTTTGGATTTTGTCGAGTATTTTTGGTGTAGGATGTATATTTGAGTAAATTTAGATGAAAATAACTTCAATTTCTAGGATTGTGAAAAAAATTTTAGTTGGAAGTGTCAAATTTTAATAAATTTATTTGAAACCAACTTCGATTTTTTTGGATTTTGTCGAGTATTTTTGGTGTAGGATGTATATTTGAGTAAATTTAGATGAAAATAACTTCAATTTCTAGGATTGTGAAAAAAATTTTAGTCGGAAGTGTCAAATTTTAATAAATTTATTTGAAATCAACTTCGTTTTTTTTTTATTTTGTTGAGTATTTTTTGTAGGATCTATATTTGAGTAAATTTAGATGAAAATAACTTCAATTTTTAGGATTGTGAAAAAAATTTTAGTTGGAAGTGTCAAATTTTAATAAATTTAATTGAGACCAACTTCGATTTTTTTGGATTTTGTCGAGTATTTTTGGTGTAGGATGTATATTTGAGTAAATTTAGATGAAAATAACTTCAATTTTTAGGATTGTGAAAAAAATTTTAGTTGGAAGTGTCAAATTTTAATAAATTTATTTGAAACCAACTTCGATTTTTTTGGATTTTGTTGAGTATTTTTTTGTAGGATCTATATTTGAGTAAATTTAGATGAAAATAACTTCAATTTCTAGGATTGTGAAAAAAATTTTAGTTGGAAGTGTCAAATTTTAATAAATTTATTTGAAACCAACTTCGATTTTTTTTTATTTTGTCGAGTATTTTTGTTGTAGGATGTATATTTGAGTAAATTTAGATGAAAATAACGAAAATTTATTGGATTGTGAAAAAAATTTTAGTTGGAAGTGTCAAAATTTAATATATTTATTTGAAACCAACTTCGATTTTTTTGGATTTTGTCGAGTATTTTTGGTGTAGGATGTATATTTGAGTAAATTTAGATGAAAATAACATCAATTTCTAGGATTTTGAAAAAAAATTTAGTTACAAGTGTCTAATTTTAATAAATTAATTTGAAACCAACTTCGATTTTTTTGGATTTTGTCGAGTATTTTTGGTGTAGGATGTATATTTGAGTAAATTTAGATGAAAATAACGACCATTTTTTGGATTGTGAAAAATATTTTAGTTGGAAGTGTCAAATTTTAATTAATTTATTTGAAATCAACTTCGATTTTTTTGGATTTTGTCGAGTATTTTTGTTGTAGGATGTATATTTGAGTAAAGTTAGATGAAAATAACTTCAATTTTTAGGATTGTGAAAAAAATTTTAGTTGCAAGTGTCAAATTTTAATAAATTTATTTGAAATCAACTCCGATTTTTTTGGATTTTGTTGAGTATTTTTTTGTAGGATCTATATTTGAGTAAATTTAGATGAAACAACTTCAATTTTTAGGATTGTGAAAAAAATTTTAGTTGGAAGTGTCAAATTTTAATAAATTTATTTGAAACCAACTTCGATTTTTTTGGATTTTGTCGAGTATTTTTGGTGTAGGATGTATATTTGAGTAAATTTAGATGAAAATAACTTCAATTTTTAGGATTGTGAAAAAAATTTTAGTTGGAAGTGTCAAATTTTAATAAATTTATTTGAAACCAACTTCGATTTTTTTGGATTTTGTCGAGTATTTTTGGTGTAGGATGTATATTTGAGTAAATTTAGATGAAAATAACTTCAATTTTTAGGATTGTGAAAAAAATTTTAGTTGGAAGTGTCAAATTTTAATAAATTTAATTGAGACCAACTTCGATTTTTTTGGATTTTGTCGAGTATTTTTGGTGTAGGATGTATATTTGAGTAAATTTAGATGAAAATAACTTCAATTTTTAGGATTGTGAAAAAAATTTTAGTTGGAAGTGTCAAATTTTAATAAATTTATTTGAAACCAACTTCGATTTTTTTGGATATTGTTGAGTATTTTTTTGTAGGATCTATATTTGCGTAAATTTAGATGAAAATAACTTCAATTTCTAGGATTGTGAAAAAAATTTTAGTTGGAAGTGTCAAATTTTAATAAATTTATTTGAAACCAACTTCGATTTTTTTTTATTTTGTCGAGTATTTTTGTTGTAGGATGTATATTTGAGTAAATTTAGATGAAAATAACGAAAATTTATTGGATTGTGAAAAAAATTTTAGTTGGAAGTGTCAAAATTTAATATATTTATTTGAAACCAACTTCGATTTTTTTGGATTTTGTCGAGTATTTTTGGTGTAGGATGTATATTTGAGTAAATTTAGATGAAAATAACATCAATTTCTAGGATTGTGAAAAAAAATTTAGTTGGAAGCGTCAAATTTTAATAAATTAATTTGAAACCAACTTCGATTTTTTTGGATTTTGTCGAGTATTTTTGGTGTAGGATGTATATTTGAGTTAATTTAGATGAAAATAACTTCAATTTTTAGGATTGTGAAAAAAATTTTAGTTGGAAGTGTCAAATTTTAATAAATTTAATTGAGACCAACTTCGATTTTTTTGGATTTTGTCGAGTATTTTTGGTGTAGGATGTATATTTGAGTAAATTTAGATGAAAATAACTTCAATTTTTAGGATTGTGAAAAAAATTTTAGTTGGAAGTGTCAAATTTTAATAAATTTATTTGAAACCAACTTCGATTTTTTTGGATTTTGTTGAGTATTTTTTTGTAGGATCTATATTTGAGTAAATTTAGATGAAAATAACTTCAATTTCTAGGATTGTGAAAAAAATTTTAGTTGGAAGTGTCAAATTTTAATAAATTTAATTGAAACCAACTTCGATTTTTTTGGATTTTGTCGAGTATTTCTGGTGTAGGATGTATATTTGAGTAAATTTAGATGAAAATAACTTCAATTTTTAGGATTGTGAAAAAAAATTTAGTTGGAAGTGTCAAATTTTAATAAATTTATTTGAAACCAACTTCGATTTTTTTGGATTTTGTTGAGTATTTTTTTGTAGGATCTATATTTGAGTAAATTTAGATGAAAATAACATCAATTTCTAGGATTTTGAAAAAAAATTTAGTTACAAGTGTCTAATTTTAATAAATTAATTTGAAACCAACTTCGATTTTTTTGGATTTTGTCGAGTATTTTTGGTGTAGGATGTATATTTGAGTAAATTTAGATGAAAATAACGACCATTTTTTGGATTGTGAAAAATATTTTAGTTGGAAGTGTCAAATTTTAATTAATTTATTTGAAATCAACTTCGATTTTTTTGGATTTTGTCGAGTATTTTTGTTGTAGGATGTATATTTGAGTAAAGTTAGATGAAAATAACTTCAATTTTTAGGATTGTGAAAAAAATTTTAGTTGCAAGTGTCAAATTTTAATAAATTTATTTGAAATCAACTCCGATTTTTTTGGATTTTGTTGAGTATTTTTTTGTAGGATCTATATTTGAGTAAATTTAGATGAAACAACTTCAATTTTTAGGATTGTGAAAAAAATTTTAGTTGGAAGTGTCAAATTTTAATAAATTTATTTGAAACCAACTTCGATTTTTTTGGATTTTGTCGAGTATTTTTGGTGTAGGATGTATATTTGAGTAAATTTAGATGAAAATAACTTCAATTTTTAGGATTGTGAAAAAAATTTTAGTTGGAAGTGTCAAATTTTAATAAATTTATTTGAAACCAACTTCGATTTTTTTGGATTTTGTCGAGTATTTTTGGTGTAGGATGTATATTTGAGTAAATTTAGATGAAAATAACTTCAATTTCTAGGATTTTGAAAAAAATTTTAGTTACAAGTGTCTAATTTTAATAAATTTATTTGAAACCAACTTCGATTTTTTTGGATTTTGTCGAGTATTTTTGGTGTAGGATGTATATTTGAGTAAATTTAGATGAAAATAACTTCAATTTCTAGGATTGTGAAAAAAATTTTAGTCGGAAGTGTCAAATTTTAATAAATTTATTTGAAATCAACTTCGTTTTTTTTTTGATTTTGTTGAGTATTTTTTGTAGGATCTATATTTGAGTAAATTTAGATGAAAATAACTTCAATTTTTAGGATTGTGAAAAAAATTTTAGTTGGAAGTGTCAAATTTTAATAAATTTAATTGAGACCAACTTCGATTTTTTTGGATTTTGTCGAGTATTTTTGGTGTAGGATGTATATTTGAGTAAATTTAGATGAAAATAACTTCAATTTTTAGGATTGTGAAAAAAATTTTAGTTGGAAGTGTCAAATTTTAATAAATTTATTTGAAACCAACTTCGATTTTTTTGGATATTGTTGAGTATTTTTTTGTAGGATCTATATTTGCGTAAATTTAGATGAAAATAACTTCAATTTCTAGGATTGTGAAAAAAATTTTAGTTGGAAGTGTCAAATTTTAATAAATTTATTTGAAACCAACTTCGATTTTTTTTTATTTTGTCGAGTATTTTTGTTGTAGGATGTATATTTGAGTAAATTTAGATGAAAATAACGAAAATTTATTGGATTGTGAAAAAAATTTTAGTTGGAAGTGTCAAAATTTAATATATTTATTTGAAACCAACTTCGATTTTTTTGGATTTTGTCGAGTATTTTTGGTGTAGGATGTATATTTGAGTAAATTTAGATGAAAATAACATCAATTTCTAGGATTGTGAAAAAAAATTTAGTTGGAAGCGTCAAATTTTAATAAATTAATTTGAAACCAACTTCGATTTTTTTGGATTTTGTCGAGTATTTTTGGTGTAGGATGTATATTTGAGTTAATTTAGATGAAAATAACTTCAATTTCTAGGATTTTGAAAAAAAATTTAGTTACAAGTGTCTAATTTTAATAAATTTATTTGAAACCAACTTCGATTTTTTTGGATTTTGTCGAGTATTTTTGGTGTAGGATGTATATTTGAGTAAATTTAGATGAAAATAACTTCAATTTCTAGGATTGTGAAAAAAATTTTAGTCGGAAGTGTCAAATTTTAATAAATTTATTTGAAATCAACTTCGTTTTTTTTTATTTTGTTGAGTATTTTTTGTAGGATCTATATTTGAGTAAATTTAGATGAAAATAACTTCAATTTTTAGGATTGTGAAAAAAATTTTAGTTGGAAGTGTCAAATTTTAATAAATTTAATTGAAACCAACTTCGATTTTTTTGGATTTTGTCGAGTATTTCTGGTGTAGGATGTATATTTGAGTAAATTTAGATGAAAATAACTTCAATTTTTAGGATTGTGAAAAAAAATTTAGTTGGAAGTGTCAAATTTTAATAAATTTATTTGAAACCAACTTCGATTTTTTTGGATTTTGTTGAGTATTTTTTTGTAGGATCTATATTTGAGTAAATTTAGATGAAAATAACTTCAATTTCTAGGATTGTGAAAAAAATTTTAGTTGGAAGTGTCAAATTTTAATAAATTTATTTGAAACCAACTTCGATTTTTTTTTATTTTGTCGAGTATTTTTGTTGTAGGATGTATATTTGAGTAAATTTAGATGAAAATAACGAAAATTTATTGGATTGTGAAAAAAATTTTAGTTGGAAGTGTCAAATTTTAATAAATTTATTTGAAATCAACTTCGTTTTTTTTGGATTTTGTTGAGTATTTTTTGTAGGATCTATATTTGAGTAAATTTAGATGAAAATAACTTCAATTTTTAGGATTGTGAAAAAAATTTTAGTTGGAAGTGTCAAATTTTAATAAATTTATTTGAAACCAACTTCGATTTTTTTGGATTTTGTCGAGTATTTTTGGTGTAGGATGTATATTTGAGTAAATTTAGATGAAAATAACTTCAATTTCTAGGATTGTGAAAAAAATTTTAGTTGGAAGTGTCAAATTTTAATAAATTTATTTGAAACCAACTTCGATTTTTTTGGATTTTGTCGAGTATTTTTGGTGTAGGATGTATATTTGAGTAAATTTAGATGAAAATAACTTCAATTTCTAGGATTGTGAAAAAAATTTTAGTTGGAAGCGTCAAATTTTAATAAATTAATTTGAAACCAACTTCGATTTTTTTGGATTTTGTCGAGTATTTTTGGTGTAGGATGTATATTTGAGTAAATTTAGATGAAAATAACTTCAATTTCTAGGATTGTGAAAAAAATTTTAGTCGGAAGTGTCAAATTTTAATAAATTTATTTGAAACCAACTTCGATTTTTTTGGATTTTGTCGAGTATTTTTGGTGTAGGATGTATATTTGAGTAAATTTAGATGAAAATAACTTCAATTTCTAGGATTGTGAACAAAATTTTAGTTGGAAGCGTCAAATTTTAATAAATTAATTTGAAACCAACTTCGATTTTTTTGGATTTTGTCGAGTATTTTTGGTGTAGGATGTATATTTGAGTAAATTTAGATGAAAATAACGAAAATTTATTGGATTGTGAAAAAAATTTTAGTTGGAAGTGTCAAATTTTAATAAATTTATTTGAAACCAACTTCGATTTTTTTTGATTTTGTCGAGTATTTTTGGTGTAGGATGTATATTTGAGTAAATTTAGATGAAAATAACATCAATTTCTAGGATTGTGAAAAAAATTTTAGTTGGAAGCGTCAAATTTTAATAAATTAATTTGAAACCAACTTCGTTTTTTTTGGATTTTGTCGAGTATTTTTGGTGTAGGATGTATATTTGAGTAAATTTAGATGAAAATAACTTCAATTTCTAGGATTTTGAAAAAAATTTTAGTTACAAGTGTCTAATTTTAATAAATTTATTTGAAACCAACTTCGATTTTTTTGGATTTTGTCGAGTATTTTTGGTGTAGGATGTATATTTGAGTAAATTTAGATGAAAATAACTTCAATTTCTAGGATTGTGAAAAAAATTTTAGTTGGAAGTGTCAAATTTTAATAAATTTATTTGAAATCAACTTCGTTTTTTTTGGATTTTGATGAGTATTTTTTGTAGGATCTCTATTTGAGTAAATTTAGATGAAAATAACTTCAATTTTTAGGATTGTGAAAAAAATTTTAGTTGGAAGTGTCAAATTTTAATAAATTTATTTGAAACCAACTTCGATTTTTTTGGATTTTGTCGAGTATTTTTGGTGTAGGATGTATATTTGAGTAAATTTAGATGAAAATAACTTCAATTTCTAGGATTGTGAAAAAAAATTTAGTCGGAAGTGACAAATTTTAATAAATTTATTTGAAACCAACTTCGATTTTTTTGGATTTTGTTGAGTATTTTTTGTAGGATCTATATTTGAGTAAATTTAGATGAAAATAACTTCAATTTTTAGGATTGTGAAAAAAATTTTAGTTGGAAGTGTCAAATTTTAATAAATTTATTTGAAACCAACTTCGATTTTTTTGGATTTTGTCGAGTATTTTTGGTGTAGGATGTATATTTGAGTAAATTTAGATGAAAATAACTTCAATTTCTAGGATTGTGAAAAAAATTTTAGTTGGAAGTGTCAAATTTTAATAAATTTATTTGAAACCAACTTCGATTTTTTTGGATTTTGTCGAGTATTTTTGGTGTAGGATGTATATTTGAGTAAATTTAGATGAAAATAACTTCAATTTCTAGGATTGTGAAAAAAATTTTAGTTGGAAGCGTCAAATTTTAATAAATTAATTTGAAACCAACTTCGATTTTTTTGGATTTTGTCGAGTATTTTTGGTGTAGGATGTATATTTGAGTAAATTTAGATGAAAATAACTTCAATTTCTAGGATTGTGAAAAAAATTTTAGTTGGAAGTGTCAAATTTTAATAAATTTATTTGAAACCAACTTCGATTTTTTTGGATTTTGTCGAGTATTTTTGGTGTAGGATGTATATTTGAGTAAATTTAGATGAAAATAACTTCAATTTCTAGGATTGTGAAAAAAATTTTAGTTGGAAGTGTCAAATTTTAATAAATTTATTTGAAACCAACTTCGATTTTTTTGGATTTTGTCGAGTATTTTTGGTGTAGGATGTATATTTGAGTTAATTTAGATGAAAATAACTTCAATTTCTAGGATTTTGAAAAAAAATTTAGTTACAAGTGTCTAATTTTAATAAATTTATTTGAAACCAACTTCGATTTTTTTGGATTTTGTCGAGTATTTTTGGTGTAGGATGTATATTTGAGTAAATTTAGATGAAAATAACTTCAATTTCTAGGATTGTGAAAAAAATTTTAGTCGGAAGTGTCAAATTTTAATAAATTTATTTGAAACCAACTTCGATTTTTTTGGATTTTGTCGAGTATTTTTGGTGTAGGATGTATATTTGAGTAAATTTAGATGAAAATAACTTCAATTTCTAGGATTGTGAACAAAATTTTAGTTGGAAGCGTCAAATTTTAATAAATTAATTTGAAACCAACTTCGATTTTTTTGGATTTTGTCGAGTATTTTTGGTGTAGGATGTATATTTGAGTAAATTTAGATGAAAATAACGAAAATTTATTGGATTGTGAAAAAAATTTTAGTTGGAAGTGTCAAATTTTAATAAATTTATTTGAAACCAACTTCGATTTTTTTTGATTTTGTCGAGTATTTTTGGTGTAGGATGTATATTTGAGTAAATTTAGATGAAAATAACATCAATTTCTAGGATTGTGAAAAAAATTTTAGTTGGAAGCGTCAAATTTTAATAAATTAATTTGAAACCAACTTCGTTTTTTTTGGATTTTGTCGAGTATTTTTGGTGTAGGATGTATATTTGAGTAAATTTAGATGAAAATAACTTCAATTTCTAGGATTTTGAAAAAAATTTTAGTTACAAGTGTCTAATTTTAATAAATTTATTTGAAACCAACTTCGATTTTTTTGGATTTTGTCGAGTATTTTTGGTGTAGGATGTATATTTGAGTAAATTTAGATGAAAATAACTTCAATTTCTAGGATTGTGAAAAAAATTTTAGTTGGAAGCGTCAAATTTTAATAAATTTATTTGAAATCAACTTCGTTTTTTTTGGATTTTGATGAGTATTTTTTGTAGGATCTCTATTTGAGTAAATTTAGATGAAAATAACTTCAATTTTTAGGATTGTGAAAAAAATTTTAGTTGGAAGTGTCAAATTTTAATAAATTTATTTGAAACCAACTTCGATTTTTTTGGATTTTGTCGAGTATTTTTGGTGTAGGATGTATATTTGAGTAAATTTAGATGAAAATAACTTCAATTTCTAGGATTGTGAAAAAAAATTTAGTCGGAAGTGACAAATTTTAATAAATTTATTTGAAACCAACTTCGATTTTTTTGGATTTTGTTGAGTATTTTTTGTAGGATCTATATTTGAGTAAATTTAGATGAAAATAACTTCAATTTTTAGGATTGTGAAAAAAATTTTAGTTGGAAGTGTCAAATTTTAATAAATTTATTTGAAACCAACTTCGATTTTTTTGGATTTTGTCGAGTATTTTTGGTGTAGGATGTATATTTGAGTAAATTTAGATGAAAATAACTTCAATTTCTAGGATTGTGAAAAAAATTTTAGTTGGAAGTGTCAAATTTTAATAAATTTATTTGAAACCAACTTCGATTTTTTTGGATTTTGTCGAGTATTTTTGGTGTAGGATGTATATTTGAGTAAATTTAGATGAAAATAACTTCAATTTCTAGGATTGTGAAAAAAATTTTAGTTGGAAGCGTCAAATTTTAATAAATTAATTTGAAACCAACTTCGATTTTTTTGGATTTTGTCGAGTATTTTTGGTGTAGGATGTATATTTGAGTAAATTTAGATGAAAATAACTTCAATTTCTAGGATTGTGAAAAAAATTTTAGTTGGAAGTGTCAAATTTTAATAAATTTATTTGAAACCAACTTCGATTTTTTTGGATTTTGTCGAGTATTTTTGGTGTAGGATGTATATTTGAGTAAATTTAGATGAAAATAACTTCAATTTCTAGGATTGTGAAAAAAATTTTAGTTGGAAGCGTCAAATTTTAATAAATTAATTTGAAACCAACTTCGATTTTTTTGGATTTTGTCGAGTATTTTTGGTGTAGGATGTATATTTGAGTAAATTTAGATGAAAATAACTTCAATTTCTAGGATTGTGAAAAAAATTTTAGTCGGAAGTGTCAAATTTTAATAAATTTATTTGAAACCAACTTCGATTTTTTTGGATTTTGTCGAGTATTTTTGGTGTAGGATGTATATTTGAGTAAATTTAGATGAAAATAACTTCAATTTCTAGGATTGTGAACAAAATTTTAGTTGGAAGCGTCAAATTTTAATAAATTAATTTGAAACCAACTTCGATTTTTTTGGATTTTGTCGAGTATTTTTGGTGTAGGATGTATATTTGAGTAAATTTAGATGAAAATAACGAAAATTTATTGGATTGTGAAAAAAATTTTAGTTGGAAGTGTCAAATTTTAATAAATTTATTTGAAACCAACTTCGATTTTTTTTTGATTTTGTCGAGTATTTTTGGTGTAGGATGTATATTTGAGTAAATTTAGATGAAAATAACATCAATTTCTAGGATTGTGAAAAAAATTTTAGTTGGAAGCGTCAAATTTTAATAAATTAATTTGAAACCAACTTCGATTTTTTTGGATTTTGTCGAGTATTTTTGGTGTAGGATGTATATTTGAGTAAATTTAGATGAAAATAACTTCAATTTCTAGGATTTTGAAAAAAATTTAGTCGGAAGTGACAAATTTTAATAAATTTATTTGAAACCAACTTCGATTTTTTTGGATTTTGTTGAGTATTTTTTGTAGGATCTATATTTGAGTAAATTTAGATGAAAATAACTTCAATTTTTAGGATTGTGAAAAAAATTTTAGTTGGAAGTGTCAAATTTTAATAAATTTATTTGAAACCAACTTCGATTTTTTTGGATTTTGTCGAGTATTTTTGGTGTAGGATGTATATTTGAGTAAATTTAGATGAAAATAACTTCAATTTCTAGGATTGTGAAAAAAATTTTAGTTGGAAGTGTCAAATTTTAATAAATTTATTTGAAACCAACTTCGATTTTTTTGGATTTTGTCGAGTATTTTTGGTGTAGGATGTATATTTGAGTAAATTTAGATGAAAATAACTTCAATTTCTAGGATTGTGAAAAAAATTTTAGTTGGAAGCGTCAAATTTTAATAAATTAATTTGAAACCAACTTCGATTTTTTTGGATTTTGTCGAGTATTTTTGGTGTAGGATGTATATTTGAGTAAATTTAGATGAAAATAACTTCAATTTCTAGGATTGTGAAAAAAATTTTAGTTGGAAGTGTCAAATTTTAATAAATTTATTTGAAACCAACTTCGATTTTTTTGGATTTTGTCGAGTATTTTTGGTGTAGGATGTATATTTGAGTAAATTTAGATGAAAATAACTTCAATTTCTAGGATTGTGAAAAAAATTTTAGTTGGAAGCGTCAAATTTTAATAAATTAATTTGAAACCAACTTCGATTTTTTTGGATTTTGTCGAGTATTTTTGGTGTAGGATGTATATTTGAGTAAATTTAGATGAAAATAACTTCAATTTCTAGGATTGTGAAAAAAATTTTAGTCGGAAGTGTCAAATTTTAATAAATTTATTTGAAACCAACTTCGATTTTTTTGGATTTTGTCGAGTATTTTTGGTGTAGGATGTATATTTGAGTAAATTTAGATGAAAATAACTTCAATTTCTAGGATTGTGAACAAAATTTTAGTTGGAAGCGTCAAATTTTAATAAATTAATTTGAAACCAACTTCGATTTTTTTGGATTTTGTCGAGTATTTTTGGTGTAGGATGTATATTTGAGTAAATTTAGATGAAAATAACGAAAATTTATTGGATTGTGAAAAAATTTTTAGTTGGAAGTGTCAAATTTTAATAAATTTATTTGAAACCAACTTCGATTTTTTTTTGATTTTGTCGAGTATTTTTGGTGTAGGATGTATATTTGAGTAAATTTAGATGAAAATAACATCAATTTCTAGGATTGTGAAAAAAATTTTAGTTGGAAGCGTCAAATTTTAATAAATTAATTTGAAACCAACTTCGTTTTTTTTGGATTTTGTCGAGTATTTTTGGTGTAGGATGTATACTTGAGTAAATTTAGATGAAAATAACTTCAATTTCTAGGATTTTGAAAAAAATTTTAGTTACAAGTGTCTAATTTTAATAAATTTATTTGAAACCAACTTCGATTTTTTTGGATTTTGTCGAGTATTTTTGGTGTAGGATGTATATTTGAGTAAATTTAGATGAAAATAACTTCAATTTCTAGGATTGTGAAAAAAATTTTAGTTGGAAGCGTCAAATTTTAATAAATTTATTTGAAATCAACTTCGTTTTTTTTGGATTTTGATGAGTATTTTTTGTAGGATCTCTATTTGAGTAAATTTAGATGAAAATAACTTCAATTTTTAGGATTGTGAAAAAAATTTTAGTTGGAGTGTCAAATTTTAATAAATTTATTTGAAACCAACTTCGATTTTTTTGGATTTTGTCGAGTATTTTTGGTGTAGGATGTATATTTGAGTAAATTTAGATGAAAATAACTTCAATTTCTAGGATTGTGAAAAAAAATTTAGTCGGAAGTGACAAATTTTAATAAATTTATTTGAAACCAACTTCGATTTTTTTGGATTTTGTCGAGTATTTTTGGTGTAGGATGTATATTTGAGTAAATTTAGATGAAAATAACTTCAATTTCTAGGATTTTGAAAAAAATTTTAGTTACAAGTGTCTAATTTTAATAAATTTATTTGAAACCAACTTCGATTTTTTTGGATTTTGTCGAGTATTTTTGGTGTAGGATGTATATTTGAGTAAATTTAGATGAAAATAACTTCAATTTCTAGGATTGTGAAAAAAAATTTAGTTGGAAGCGTCAAATTTTAATAAATTAATTTGAAACCAACTTCGATTTTTTTGGATTTTGTCGAGTATTTTTGGTGTAGGATGTATATTTGAGTAAATTTAGATGAAAATAACTTCAATTTCTAGGATTTTGAAAAAAATTTTAGTTACAAGTGTCTAATTTTAATAAATTTATTTGAAACCAACTTCGATTTTTTTGGATTTTGTCGAGTATTTTTGGTGTAGGATGTATATTTGAGTAAATTTAGATGAAAATAACTTCAATTTCTAGGATTGTGAAAAAAATTTTAGTTGGAAGCGTCAAATTTTAATAAATTAATTTGAAACCAACTTCGATTTTTTTTGATTTTGTCGAGTATTTTTGGTGTAGGATGTATATTTGAGTAAATTTAGATGAAAATAACTTCAATTTCTAGGATTTTGAAAAAAAATTTAGTTACAAGTGTCTAATTTTTATAAATTTATTTGAAACCAACTTCGATTTTTTTTTATTTTGTCGAGAATTTTTGGTGTAGGATGTATATTTGAGTAAATTTAGATGAAAATAACTTCAATTTCTAGGATTGTGAAAAAAATTTTAGTCGGAAGTGTCAAATTTTAATAAATTTATTTGAAACCAACTTCGATTTTTTTGGATTTTGTCGAGTATTTTTGGTGTAGGATGTATATTTGAGTAAATTTAGATGAAAATAACTTCAATTTCTAGGATTGTGAAAAAAATTTTAGTTGGAAGCGTCAAATTTTAATAAATTAATTTGAAACCAACTTCGATTTTTTTGGATTTTGTCGAGTATTTTTGGTGTAGGATGTATATTTGAGTAAATTTAGATGAAAATAACTTCAATTTCTAGGATTTTGAAAAAAATTTTAGTTACAAGTGTCTAATTTTAATAAATTTAATTGAAACCAACTTCGTTTTTTTTGGATTTTGTTGAGTATTTTTTGTAGGATCTATATTTGAGTAAATTTATATGAAAATAACTTCAATTTTTAGGATTGTGAAAAAAATTTTAGTTGGAAGTGTCAAATTTTAATAAATTTATTTGAAACCAACTTCGATTTTTTTGGATTTTGTCGAGTATTTTTGGTGTAGGATGTATATTTGAGTAAATTTAGATGAAAATAACTTCAATTTCTAGGATTGTGAAAAAAAATTTAGTCGGAAGTGTCAAATTTTAATAAATTTATTTGAAACCAACTTCGATTTTTTTGGATTTTGTCGAGTATTTTTGGTGTAGGATGTATATTTGAGTAAATTTAGATGAAAATAACTTCAATTTCTAGGATTGTGAAAAAAATTTTAGTTGGAAGCGTCAAATTTAATAAATTAATTTGAAACCAACTTCGATTTTTTTGGATTTTGTCGAGTATTTTTGGTGTAGGATGTATATTTGAGTAAATTTAGATGAAAATAACTTCAATTTCTAGGATTGTAAAAAAAAATTTTAGTTGGAAGCGTCAAATTTTAATAAATTAATTTGAAACCAACTTCGATTTTTTTGGATTTTGTCGAGTATTTTTGGTGTAGGATGTATATTTGAGTAAATTTAGATGAAAATAACTTCAATTTCTAGGATTGTGAACAAAATGTTAGTTGGAAGCGTCAAATTTTAATAAATTAATTTGAAACCAACTTCGATTTTTTTGGATTTTGTCGAGTATTTTTGGTGTAGGATGTATATTTGAGTAAATTTAGATGAAAATAACGAAAATTTATTGGATTGTGAAAAAAATTTTAGTTGGAAGTGTCAAATTTTAATAAATTTATTTGAAACCAACTTCGATTTTTTTTTGATTTTGTCGAGTATTTTTGGTGTAGGATGTATATTTGAGTAAATTTAGATGAAAATAACATCAATTTCTAGGATTGTGAAAAAAATTTTAGTTGGAAGCGTCAAATTTTAATAAATTAATTTGAAACCAACTTCGTTTTTTTTGGATTTTGTCGAGTATTTTTGGTGTAGGATGTATATTTGAGTAAATTTAGATGAAAATAACTTCAATTTCTAGGATTTTGAAAAAAATTTTAGTTACAAGTGTCTAATTTTAATAAATTTATTTGAAACCAACTTCGATTTTTTTGGATTTTGTCGAGTATTTTTGGTGTAGGATGTATATTTGAGTAAATTTAGATGAAAATAACTTCAATTTCTAGGATTGTGAAAAAAATTTTAGTTGGAAGCGTCAAATTTTAATAAATTTATTTGAAATCAACTTCGTTTTTTTTGGATTTTGATGAGTATTTTTTGTAGGATCTCTATTTGAGTAAATTTAGATGAAAATAACTTCAATTTTTAGGATTGTGAAAAAAATTTTAGTTGGAGTGTCAAATTTTAATAAATTAATTTGAAACCAACTTCGATTTTTTTGGATTTTGTCGAGTATTTTTGGTGTAGGATGTATATTTGAGTAAATTTAGATGAAAATAACTTCAATTTCTAGGATTTTGAAAAAAATTTTAGTTACAAGTGTCTAATTTTAATAAATTTATTTGAAACCAACTTCGATTTTTTTGGATTTTGTCGAGTATTTTTGGTGTAGGATGTATATTTGAGTAAATTTAGATGAAAATAACTTCAATTTCTAGGATTGTGAAAAAAATTTTAGTTGGAAGCGTCAAATTTTAATAAATTAATTTGAAACCAACTTCGATTTTTTTGGATTTTGTCGAGTATTTTTGGTGTAGGATGTATATTTGAGTAAATTTAGATGAAAATAACTTCAATTTCTAGGATTTTGAAAAAAAATTTAGTTACAAGTGTCTAATTTTTATAAATTTATTTGAAACCAACTTCGATTTTTTTTTATTTTGTCGAGAATTTTTGGTGTAGGATGTATATTTGAGTAAATTTAGATGAAAATAACTTCAATTTCTAGGATTGTGAAAAAAATTTTAGTCGGAAGTGTCAAATTTTAATAAATTTATTTGAAACCAACTTCGATTTTTTTGGATTTTGTCGAGTATTTTTGGTGTAGGATGTATATTTGAGTAAATTTAGATGAAAATAACTTCAATTTCTAGGATTGTGAAAAAAATTTTAGTTGGAAGCGTCAAATTTTAATAAATTAATTTGAAACCAACTTCGATTTTTTTGGATTTTGTCGAGTATTTTTGGTGTAGGATGTATATTTGAGTAAATTTAGATGAAAATAACTTCAATTTCTAGGATTTTGAAAAAAATTTTAGTTACAAGTGTCTAATTTTAATAAATTTAATTGAAACCAACTTCGTTTTTTTTGGATTTTGTTGAGTATTTTTTGTAGGATCTATATTTGAGTAAATTTATATGAAAATAACTTCAATTTTTAGGATTGTGAAAAAAATTTTAGTTGGAAGTGTCAAATTTTAATAAATTTATTTGAAACCAACTTCGATTTTTTTGGATTTTGTCGAGTATTTTTGGTGTAGGATGTATATTTGAGTAAATTTAGATGAAAATAACTTCAATTTCTAGGATTGTGAAAAAAAATTTAGTCGGAAGTGTCAAATTTTAATAAATTTATTTGAAACCAACTTCGATTTTTTTGGATTTTGTCGAGTATTTTTGGTGTAGGATGTATATTTGAGTAAATTTAGATGAAAATAACTTCAATTTCTAGGATTGTGAAAAAAATTTTAGTTGGAAGCGTCAAATTTAATAAATTAATTTGAAACCAACTTCGATTTTTTTGGATTTTGTCGAGTATTTTTGGTGTAGGATGTATATTTGAGTAAATTTAGATGAAAATAACTTCAATTTCTAGGATTGTAAAAAAAAATTTTAGTTGGAAGCGTCAAATTTTAATAAATTAATTTGAAACCAACTTCGATTTTTTTGGATTTTGTCGAGTATTTTTGGTGTAGGATGTATATTTGCGTAAATTTAGATGAAAATAACTTCAATTTCTAGGATTGTGAAAAAAATTTTAGTCGGAAGTGTCAAATTTTAATAAATTTATTTGAAATCAACTTCGTTTTTTTTGGATTTTGTTGAGTATTTTTTGTAGGATCTATATTTGAGTAAATTTAGATGAAAATAACTTCAATTTTTAGGATTGTGAAAAAAATTTTAGTTGGAAGTGTCAAATTTTAATAAATTTAATTGAAACCAACTTCGATTTGTTTTTATTTTGTCGAGTATTTTTGGTGTAGGATGTATATTTGAGTAAATTTAGATGAAAATAACTTCAATTTTTAGGATTGTGAAAAAAATTTTAGTTGGAAGTGTCAAATTTTAATAAATTTATTTGAAACCAACTTCGATTTTTTTTGGATTTTGTTGAGTATTTTTTTGTAGGATCTATATTTGAGTAAATTTAGATGAAAATAACTTCAATTTCTAGGATTGTGAAAAAAATTTTAGTTGAAAGTGTCAAATTTTAATAAATTTATTTGAAACCAACTTCGATTTTTTTTTATTTTGTCGAGTATTTTTGTTGTAGGATGTATATTTGAGTAAATTTAGATGAAAATAACGAAAATTTATTGGATTGTGAAAAAAAATTTAGTCGGAAGTGTCAAATTTTAATAAATTTATTTGAAACCAACTTCGATTTTTTTGGATTTTGTCGAGTATTTTTGGTGTAGGATGTATATTTGAGTAAATTTAGATGAAAATAACGACCATTTTTTGGATTGTGAAAAAAATTTTAGTTGCAAGTGTCAAATTTTAATAAATTTATTTGAAATCAACTCAGATTTTTTTGGATTTTGTTGAGTATTTTTTTGTAGGATCTATATTTGAGTAAATTTAGATGAAACAACTTCAATTTTTAGGATTGTGAAAAAAATTTTAATTGGAAGTGTCAAATTTTAATAAATTTATTTGAAACCAACTTCGATTTTTTTTTATTTTGTCGAGTATTTTTGTTGTAGGATGTATATTTGAGTAAATTTAGATGAAAATAACGAAAATTTATTGGATTGTGAAAAAAATTTTAGTTGGAAGTGTCAAATTTTAATAAATTTATTTGAAACCAACTTCGTTTTTTTTGGATTTTGTCGAGTATTTTTGGTGTAGGATGTATATTTGAGTAAATTTAGATGAAAATAACATCAATTTCTAGGATTGTGAAAAAAAATTTAGTTGGAAGCGTCAAATTTTAATAAATTAATTTGAAACCAACTTCGATTTTTTTGGATTTTGTCGAGTATTTTTGGTGTAGGATGTATATTTGAGTAAATTTAGATGAAAATAACTTCAATTTCTAGGATTGTGAAAAAAATTTTAGTTGGAAGTGTCAAATTTTAATAAATTTAATTGAAATCAAATTCGATTTTTTTTTATTTTGTCGAGTATTTTTGGTGTAGGATGTATATTTGAGTAAATTTAGATGAAAATAACTTCAATTTTTAGGATTGTGAAAAAAATTTTAGTTGGAAGTGTCAAATTTTAATAAATTTATTTGAAACCAACTTCGATTTTTTTGGATTTTGTTGAGTATTTTTTTGTAGGATCTATATTTGAGTAAATTTAGATGAAAATAACTTCAATTTCTAGGATTGTGAAAAAAATTTTAGTTGAAAGTGTCAAATTTTAATAAATTTATTTGAAACCAACTTCGATTTTTTTTGATTTTGTCGAGTATTTTTGTTGTAGGATGTATATTTGAGTAAATTTAGATGAAAATAACGAAAATTTATTGGATTGTGAAAAAAATTTTAGTTGGAAGTGTCAAATTTTAATAAATTTATTTGAAACCAACTTCGATTTTTTTGGATTTTGTCGAGTATTTTTGGTGTAGGATGTATATTTGAGTAAATTTAGATGAAAATAACATCAATTTCTAGGATTGTGAAAAAAAATTTAGTTGGAAGCGTCAAATTTTAATAAATTAATTTGAAACCAACTTCGATTTTTTTGGATTTTGTCGAGTATTTTTGGTGTAGGATGTATATTTGAGTAAATTTAGATGAAAATAACTTCAATTTCTAGGATTGTGAAAAAAATTTTAGTTGGAAGTGTCAAATTTTAATAAATTTATTTGAAACCAACTTCGATTTTTTTGGATTTTGTCGAGTATTTTTGGTGTAGGATGTATATTTGAGTAAATTTAGATGAAAATAACTTCAATTTCTACGATTGTGAAAAAAATTTTAGTCGGAAGTGTCAAATTTTAATAAATTTATTTGAAACCAACTTCGATTTTTTTTTATTTTGTCGAGTATTTTTGGTGTAGGATGTATATTTGAGTAAATTTAGATGAAAATAACATCAATTTCTAGGATTGTGAAAAAAAATTTAGTTGGAAGCGTCAAATTTTAATAAATTAATTTGAAACCAACTTCGATTTTTTTGGATTTTGTCGAGTATTTTTGGTGTAGGATGTATATTTGAGTAAATTTAGATGAAAATAACTTCAATTTCTAGGATTGTGAAAAAAATTTTAGTTGGAAGTGTCAAATTTTAATAAATTTATTTGAAACCAACTTCGATTTTTTTGGATTTTGTCGAGTATTTTTGGTGTAGGATGTATATTTGAGTAAATTTAGATGAAAATAACTTCAATTTCTACGATTGTGAAAAAAATTTTAGTCGGAAGTGTCAAATTTTAATAAATTTATTTGAAACCAACTTCGATTTTTTTTGATTTTGTCGAGTATTTTTGGTGTAGGATGTATATTTGAGTAAATTTAGATGAAAATAACTTCAATTTCTAGGATTGTGAAAAAAAATTTAGTTGGAAGTGTCAAATTTTAATAAATTTATTTGAAATCAACTCAGATTTTTTTGGATTTTGTTGAGTATTTTTTTGTAGGATCTATATTTGAGTAAATTTAGATGAAACAACTTCAATTTTTAGGATTGTGAAAAAAATTTTAGTTGGAAGTGTCAAATTTTAATAAATTTATTTGAAACCAACTTCGATTTTTTTGGATTTTGTCGAGTATTTTTGGTGTAGGATGTATATTTGAGTAAATTTAGATGAAAATAACATCAATTTCTAGGATTGTGAAAAAAAATTTAGTTGGAAGCGTAAAATTTTAATAAATTAATTTGAAACCAACTTCGATTTTTTCGGATTTTGTCGAGTATTTTTGGTGTAGGATGTATATTTGAGTAAATTTAGATGAAAATAACTTCAATTTCTAGGATTGTGAAAAAAATTTTAGTTGGAAGTGTCAAATTTTAATAAATTTATTTGAAACCAACTTCGATTTTTTTGGATTTTGTCGAGTATTTTTGGTGTAGGATGTATATTTGAGTAAATTTAGATGAAAATAACGACCATTTTTTGGATTGTGAAAAATATTTTAGTTGGAAGTGTCAAATTTTAATTAATTTATTTGAAATCAACTTCGATTTTTTTGGATTTTGTCGAGTATTTTTGTTGTAGGATGTATATTTGAGTAAAGTTAGATGAAAATAACTTCAATTTTTAGGATTGTGAAAAAAATTTTAGTTGCAAGTGTCAAATTTTAATAAATTGATTTGAAATCAACTCATATTTTTTTGGATTTTGTTGAGTATTTTTTTGTAGGATCTATATTTGAGTAAATTTAGATGAAACAACTTCAATTTTTAGGATTGTGAAAAAAATTTTAATTGGAAGTGTCAAATTTTAATAAATTTATTTGAAACCAACTTCGATTTTTTTTTATTTTGTCGAGTATTTTTGTTGTAGGATGTATATTTGAGTAAATTTAGATGAAAATAACGAAAATTTATTGGATTGTGAAAAAAATTTTAGTTGGAAGTGTCAAATTTTAATAAATTTATTTGAAACCAACTTCGATTTTTTTGGATTTTGTCGAGTATTTTTGGTGTAGGATGTATATTTGAGTAAATTTAGATGAAAATAACATCAATTTCTAGGATTGTGAAAAAAAATTTAGTTGGAAGCGTCAAATTTTAATAAATTAATTTGAAACCAACTTCGATTTTTTTGGATTTTGTCGAGTATTTTTGGTGTAGGATGTATATTTGAGTAAATTTAGATGAAAATAACTTCAATTTCTAGGATTGTGAAAAAAATTTTAGTTGGAAGTGTCAAATTTTAATAAATTTAATTGAAACCAACTTCGATTTTTTTTGATTTTGTCGAGTATTTTTGGTGTAGGATGTATATTTGAGTAAATTTAGATGAAAATAACTTCAATTTTTAGGATTGTGAAAAAAATTTTAGTTGGAAGTGTCAAATTTTAATAAATTTATTTGAAACCAACTTCGATTTTTTTGGATTTTGTTGAGTATTTTTTTGTAGGATCTATATTTGAGTAAATTTAGATGAAAATAACTTCAATTTCTAGGATTGTGAAAAAAATTTTAGTTGAAAGTGTCAAATTTTAATAAATTTATTTGAAACCAACTTCGATTTTTTTTTATTTTGTCGAGTATTTTTGTTGTAGGATGTATATTTGAGTAAATTTAGATGAAAATAACGAATATTTATTGGATTGTGAAAAAAATTTTAGTTGGAAGTGTCAAATTTTAATAAATTTATTTGAAACCAACTTCGATTTTTTTGGATTTTGTCGAGTATTTTTGGTGTAGGATGTATATTTGAGTAAATTTAGATGAAAATAACATCAATTTCTAGGATTGTGAAAAAAAATTTAGTTGGAAGCGTCAAATTTTAATAAATTAATTTGAAACCAACTTCGATTTTTTTGGATTTTGTCGAGTATTTTTGGTGTAGGATGTATATTTGAGTAAATTTAGATGAAAATAACTTCAATTTCTAGGATTGTGAAAAAAATTTTAGTTGGAAGTGTCAAATTTTAATAAATTTATTTGAAACCAACTTCGATTTTTTTGGATTTTGTCGAGTATTTTTGGTGTAGGATGTATATTTGAGTAAATTTAGATGAAAATAACTTCAATTTCTACGATTGTGAAAAAAATTTTAGTCGGAAGTGTCAAATTTTAATAAATTTATTTGAAACCAACTTCGATTTTTTTTGATTTTGTCGAGTATTTTTGGTGTAGGATGTATATTTGAGTAAATTTAGATGAAAATAACTTCAATTTCTAGGATTGTGAAAAAAATTTTAGTTGGAAGTGTCAAATTTTAATAAATTTATTTGAAACCAACTTCGATTTTTTTTGATTTTGTCGAGTATTTTCGGTGTGGGATGTATATTTGAGTAAATTTAGATGAAAATAACTTCAATTTCTAGGATTGTGAAAAAAATTTTAGTTGGAAGCGTCAAATTTTAATAAATTTATTTGAAACCAACTTCGATTTTTTTGGATTTTTTCGAGTATTTTTGGTGTAGGATGTATATTTGAGTAAATTTAGATGAAAATAACGACCATTTTTTGGATTGTGAAAAATATTTTAGTTGGAAGTGTCAAATTTTAATTAATTTATTTGAAATCAACTTCGATTTTTTTGGATTTTGTCGAGTATTTTTGTTGTAGGATGTATATTTGAGTAAAGTTAGATGAAAATAACTTCAATTTTTAGGATTGTGAAAAAAATTTTAGTTGCAAGTGTCAAATTTTAATAAATTTATTTGAAATCAACTTCGTTTTTTTTGGATTTTGTTGAGTATTTTTTGTGGGATCTATATTTGAGTAAATTTAGATGAAAATAACTTCAATTTTTAGGATTGTGAAAAAAATTTTAGTTGAAAGTGTCAAATTTTAATAAATTTATTTGAAACCAACTTCGATTTTTTTTGATTTTGTCGAGTATTTTTGTTGTAGGATGTATATTTGAGTAAATTTAGATGAAAATAACGAAAATTTATTGGATTGTGAAAAAAATTTTAGTTGGAAGTGTCAAATTTTAATAAATTTATTTGAAACCAACTTCGATTTTTTTGGATTTTGTCGAGTATTTTTGGTGTAGGATGTATATTTGAGTAAATTTAGATGAAAATAACATCAATTTCTAGGATTGTGAAAAAAATTTTAGTTGGAAGCGTCAAATTTTAATAAATTAATTTGAAACCAACTTCGTTTTTTTTGGATTTTGTCGAGTATTTTTGGTGTAGGATGTATATTTGAGTAAATTTAGATGAAAATAACTTCAATTTCTAGGATTTTGAAAAAAATTTTAGTTACAAGTGTCTAATTTTAATAAATTTATTTGAAACCTACTTCGATTTTTTTGGATTTTGTCGAGTATTTTTGGTGTAGGATGTATATTTGAGTAAATTTAGATGAAAATAACTTCAATTTCTAGGATTGTGAAAAAAATTTTAGTCGGAAGTGTCAAATTTTAATAAATTTATTTGAAATCAACTTCGTTTTTTTTTGATTTTGTTGAGTATTTTTTGTAGGATCTATATTTGAGTAAATTTAGATGAAAATAACTTCAATTTCTGGGATTGTGAAAAAAATTTTAGTTGAAAGTGTCAAATTTTAATAAATTTATTTGAAACCAACTTCGATTTTTTTTTTATTTTGTCGAGTATTTTTGTTGTAGGATGTATATTTGAGTAACTTTAGATGAAAATAACGAAAATTTATTGGATTGTGAAAAAAATTTTAGTTGGAAGTGTCAAATTTTAATAAATTTATTTGAAACCAACTTCGATTTTTTTGGATTTTGTCGAGTATTTTTGGTGTAGGATGTATATTTGAGTAAATTTAGATGAAAATAACATCAATTTCTAGAATTGTGAAAAAAAATTTAGTTGGAAGCGTCAAATTTTAATAAATTAATTTGAAACCAACTTCGATTTTTTTGGATTTTGTCGAGTATTTTTGGTGTAGGATGTATATTTGAGTAAATTTAGATGAAAATAACTTCAATTTCTAGGATTGTGAAAAAAATTTTAGTTGGAAGTGTCAAATTTTAATAAATTTATTTGAAACCAACTTCGATTTTTTTGGATTTTGTCGAGTATTTTTGGTGTAGGATGTATATTTGAGTAAATTTAGATGAAAATAACTTCAATTTCTACGATTGTGAAAAAAATTTTAGTCGGAAGTGTCAAATTTTAATAAATTTATTTGAAACCAACTTCGATTTTTTTGGATTTTGTCGAGTATTTTTGGTGTAGGATGTATATTTGAGTAAATTTTGATGAAAATAACTTCAATTTCTAGGATTGTGAAAAAAATTTTAGTTGGAAGCGTCAAATTTTAATAAATTAATTTGAAACCAACTTCGATTTTTTTGGATTTTGTCGAGTATTTTTGGTGTAGGATGTATATTTGAGTAAATTTAGATGAAAATAACGAAAATTTATTGGATTGTGAAAAAAATTTTAGTTGGAAGTGTCAAATTTTAATAAATTTATTTGAAACCAACTTCGATTTTTTTAGATTTTGTCGAGTATTTTTGGTGTAGGATGTATATTTGAGTAAATTTAGATGAAAATAACTTCAATTTCTAGGATTTTGAAAAAAATTTTAGTTACAAGTGTCTAATTTTAATAAATTTATTTGAAACCAACTTCGATTTTTTTGGATTTTGTCGAGTATTTTTGGTGTAGGATGTATATTTGAGTAAATTTAGATGAAAATAACTTCAATTTCTAGGATTGTGAAAAAAATTTTAGTCGGAAGTGTCCAATTTTAATAAATTTATTTGAAATCAACTTCGTTTTTTTTTGATTTTGTTGAGTATTTTTTGTAGGATCTATATTTGAGTAAATTTAGATGAAAATAACTTCAATTTTTAGGATTGTGAAAAAAATTTTAGTTGGAAGTGTCAAATTTTAATAAATTTAATTGAAACCAACTTCGATTTTTTTGGATTTTGTCGAGTATTTTTGGTGTAGGATGTATATTTGAGTAAATTTAGATGAAAATAACTTCAATTTCTACGATTGTGAAAAAAATTTTAGTCGGAAGTGTCAAATTTTAATAAATTTATTTGAAACCAACTTCGATTTTTTTGGATTTTGTCGAGTATTTTTGGTGTAGGATGTATATTTGAGTAAATTTAGATGAAAATAACTTCAATTTCTAGGATTGTGAAAAAAAATTTAGTTGGAAGCGTCAAATTTTAATAAATTAATTTGAAACCAACTTCGATTTTTTTGGATTTTGTCGAGTATTTTTGGTGTAGGATGTATATTTGAGTAAATTTAGATGAAAATAACTTCAATTTCTAGGATTTTGAAAAATATTTTAGTTACAAGTGTCTAATTTTAATAAATTTATTTGAAACCAACTTCGATTATTTTTTATTTTGTCGAGAATTTTTGGTGTAGGATGTATATTTGAGTAAATTTAGATGAAAATAACTTCAATTTCTAGGATTGTGAAAAAAATTTTAGTCGGAAGTGTCCAATTTTAATAAATTTATTTGAAATCAACTTCGTTTTTTTTGGATTTTGTTGAGTATTTTTTGTAGGATCTATATTTGAGTAAATTTAGATGAAAATAACTTCAATTTCTAGGATTGTGAAAAAAATTTTAGTTGGAAGCGTCAAATTTTAATAAATTAATTTGAAACCAACTTCGATTTTTTTGGATTTTGTCGAGTATTTTTGGTGTAGGATGTATATTTGAGTAAATTTAGATGAAAATAACTTCAATTTCTAGGATTTTGAAAAATATTTTAGTTGGAAGTGTCAAATTTTAATAAATTTATTTGAAACCAACTTCGATTTTTTTGGATTTTGTAGAGTATTTTTGGTGTAGGATGTATATTTGAGTAAATTTAGATGAAAATAACTTCAATTTCTAGGATTGTGAAAAAAAATTTAGTTGGAAGCGTCAAATTTTAATAAATTAATTTGAAACCAACTTCGATTTTTTTGGATTTTGTCGAGTATTTTTGGTGTAGGATGTATTATTGAGTAAATTTAGATGAAAATAACTTCAATTTCTAGGATTTTGAAAAAAATTTTAGTTACAAGTGTCTAATTTTAATAAATTTATTTGAAACCAACTTCGATTTTTTTGGATTTTGTCGAGTATTTTTGGTGTAGGATGTATATTTGAGTAAATTTAGATGAAAATAACTTCAATTTCTAGGATTGTGAAAAAAATTTTAGTCGGAGGTGTCAAATTTTAATAAATTTATTTGAAATCAACTTCGTTTTTTTTGGATTTTGTTGCGTATTTTTTGTAGGATCTATATTTGAGTAAATTTTTATGAAAATAACTTCAATTTTTAGGATTGTGAAAAATTTTAGTTGGAAGTGTCAAATTTTAATAAATTTATTTGAAACCAACTTCGATTTTTTTTTATTTTGTCGAGTATTTTTGGTGTAGGATGTATATTTGAGTAAATTTAGATGAAAATAACTTCAATTTCTAGGATTGTGAAAAAAATTTTAGTTGGAAGTGTCAAATTTTAATAAATTTATTTGAAACCAACTTCGATTTTTTTTGGATTTTGTCGAGTATTTTCGGTGTGGGATGTATATTTGAGTAAATTTAGATGAAAATAACTTCAATTTCTAGGATTGTGAAAAAAATTTTAGTTGGAAGCGTCAAATTTTAATAAATTTATGTGAAACCAATCTCGATTTTTTTGGATTTTGTCGAGTATTTTTGGTGTAGGATGTATATTTGAGTAAATTTAGATGAAAATAACTTCAATTTCTAGGATTTTGAAAAAAATTTTAGTTACAAGTGTCTAATTTTAATAAATTTATTTGAAACCAACTTCGATTTTTTTGGATTTTGTCGAGTATTTTTGGTGTAGGATGTATATTTGAGTAAATTTAGATGAAAATAACTTCAATTTCTAGGATTGTGAAAAAAATTTTAGTCGGAAGTGTCAAATTTTAATTAATTTATTTGAAATCAACTTCGATTTTTTTGGATTTTGTCGAGTATTTTTGGTGTAGGATGTATATTTGAGTAAATTTAGATGAAAATAACGAAAATTTATTGGATTGTGAAAAAAAATTTAGTTGGAAGTGTCAAATTTTAATAAATTTATTTGAAACCAACTTCGATTTTTTTTGATTTTGTCGAGTATTTTTGGTGTGGGATGTATATTTGAGTAAATTTAGATGAAAATAACTTCAATTTCTAGGATTGTGAAAAAAATTTTAGTTGGAAGCGTCAAATTTTAATAAATTAATTTCAAACCAACTTCGATTTTTTTGGATTTTGTCGAGTATTTTTGGTGTAGGATGTATATTTGAGTAAATTTAGATGAAAATAACGAAAATTTATTGGATTGTGAAAAAAAATTTAGTTGGAAGTGTCAAATTTTAATAAATTTATTTGAAACCAACTTCGATTTTTTTGGATTTTGTCGAGTATTTTTGGTGTAGGATGTATATTTGAGTAAATTTAGATGAAAATAACATCAATTTCTAGGATTGTGAAAAAAATTTTAGTTGGAAGTGTCAAAATTTAATAAATTTATTTGAAACCAACTTCGATTTTTTTGGATTTTGTCGAGTATTTTTGGTGTAGGATGTATATTTGAGTAAATTTAGATGAAAATAACTTCAATTTCTAGGATTGTGAAAAAAATTTTAGTTGAAAGTGTCAAATTTTAATAAATTTATTTGAAACCAACTTCGATTTTTTTTTATTTTGTCGAGTATTTTTGTTGTAGGATGTATATTTGAGTAATTTTAGATGAAAATAACGAAAATTTATTGGATTGTGAAAAAAATTTTAGTTGGAAGTGTCAAATTTTAATAAATTTATTTGAAACCAACTTCGATTTTTTTGGATTTTGTCGAGTATTTTTTGTAGGATCTATATTTGAGTAAATTTAGATGAAAATAACTTCAATTTTTAGGATTGTGAAAAAAATTTTAGTTGGAAGTGTCAAATTTTAATAAATTTAATTGAAACCAACTTCGATTTTTTTGGATTTTGTCGAGTATTTTTGGTGTAGGATGTATATTTGAGTAAATTTAGATGAAAATAACTTCAATTTCTAGGATTTTGAAAAATATTTTAGTTGGAAGTGTCAAATTTTAATAAATTTATTTGAAACCAACTTCGATTTTTTTGGATTTTGTAGAGTATTTTTGGTGTAGGATGTATATTTGAGTAAATTTAGATGAAAATAACTTCAATTTCTAGGATTGTGAAAAAAAATTTAGTTGGAAGCGTCAAATTTTAATAAATTAATTTGAAACCAACTTCGATTTTTTTGGATTTTGTCGAGTATTTTTGGTGTAGGATGTATATTTGAGTAAATTTAGATGAAAATAACTTCAATTTCTAGGATTTTGAAAAAAATTTTAGTTACAAGTGTCTAATTTTAATAAATTTATTTGAAACCAACTTCGAATTTTTTTGGATTTTGTCGAGTATTTTTGGTGTAGGATGTATATTTGAGTAAATTTAGATGAAAATAACTTCAATTTCTAGGATTGTGAAAAAAATTTTAGTCGGAGGTGTCAAATTTTAATAAATTTATTTGAAATCAACTTCGTTTTTTTTGGATTTTGTTGAATATTTTTTGTAGGATCTATATTTGAGTAAATTTTTATGAAAATAACTTCAATTTTTAGGATTGTGAAAAAAATTTTAGTTGGAAGTGTCAAATTTTAATAAATTTATTTGAAACCAACTTCGATTTTTTTTTATTTTGTCGAGTATTTTTGGTGTAGGATGTATATTTGAGTAAATTTAGATGAAAATAACTTCAATTTCTAGGATTGTGAAAAAAATTTTAGTTGGAAGTGTCAAATTTTAATAAATTTATTTGAAACCAACTTCGATTTTTTTTGGATTTTGTCGAGTATTTTCGGTGTGGGATGTATATTTGAGTAAATTTAGATGAAAATAACTTCAATTTCTAGGATTGTGAAAAAAATTTTAGTTGGAAGCGTCAAATTTTAATAAATTTATGTGAAACCAATCTCGATTTTTTTGGATTTTGTCGAGTATTTTTGGTGTAGGATGTATATTTGAGTAAATTTAGATGAAAATAACTTCAATTTCTAGGATTTTGAAAAAAATTTTAGTTACAAGTGTCTAATTTTAATAAATTTATTTGAAACCAACTTCGATTTTTTTGGATTTTGTCGAGTATTTTTGGTGTAGGATGTATATTTGAGTAAATTTAGATGAAAATAACTTCAATTTCTAGGATTGTGAAAAAAATTTTAGTCGGAAGTGTCAAATTTTAATTAATTTATTTGAAATCAACTTCGTTTTTTTTTGGATTTTGTTGAGTATTTTTTGTAGGATCTATATTTGAGTAAATTTAGATGAAAATAACTTCAATTTTTAGGATTGTGAAAAAAATTTTAGTTGGAAGTGTCAAATTTTAATAAATTTAATTGAAACCAACTACGATTTTTTTTGATTTTGTCGAGTATTTTTGGTGTAGGATGTATATTTGAGTAAATTTAGATGAAAATAACTTCAATTTTTAGGATTGTGAAAAAAATTTTAGTTGGAAGTGTCAAATTTTAATAAATTTATTTGAAACCAACTTCGATTTTTTTGGATTTTGTTGAGTATTTTTTTGTAGGATCTATATTTGAGTAAATTTAGATGAAAATAACTTCAATTTCTAGGATTGTGAAAAAAATTTTAGTTGAAAGTGTCAAATTTTAATAAATTTATTTGAAACCAACTTCGATTTTTTTTTATTTTGTCGAGTATTTTTGTTGTAGGATGTATATTTGAGTAATTTTAGATGAAAATAACGAAAATTTATTGGATTGTGAAAAAAATTTTAGTTGGAAGTGTCAAATTTTAATAAATTTATTTGAAACCAACTTCGATTTTTTTGGATTTTGTCGAGTATTTTTGGTGTAGGATGTATATTTGAGTAAATTTAGATGAAAATAACATCAATTTCTAGGATTGTGAAAAAAAATTTATTTGGAAGCGTCAAATTTTAATAAATTAATTTGAAACCAACTTCGATTTTTTTGGATTTTGTCGAGTATTTTTGGTGTAGGATGTATATTTGAGTAAATTTAGATGAAAATAACTTCAATTTCTAGGATTGTGAAAAAAATTTTAGTTGGAAGTGTCAAATTTTAATAAATTTATTTGAAACCAACTTCGATTTTTTTGGATTTTGTCGAGTATTTTTGGTGTAGGATGTATATTTGAGTAAATTTAGATGAAAATAACTTCAATTTCTACGATTGTGAAAAAAATTTTAGTCGGAAGTGTCAAATTTTAATAAATTTATTTGAAACCAACTTCGATTTTTTTGGATTTTGTCGAGTATTTTTGGTGTAGGATGTATATTTGAGTAAATTTAGATGAAAATAACTTCAATTTCTAGGATTGTGAAAAAAATTTTAGTTGGAAGCGTCAAATTTTAATAAATTAATTTGAAACCAACTTCGATTTTTTTGGATTTTGTCGAGTATTTTTGGTGTAGGATGTATATTTGAGTAAATTTAGATGAAAATAACGAAAATTTATTGGATTGTGAAAAAAATTTTAGTTGGAAGTGTCAAATTTTAATAAATTTATTTGAAACCAACTTCGATTTTTTTGGATTTTGTCGAGTATTTTTGGTGTAGGATGTATATTTGAGTAAATTTAGATGAAAATAACATCAATTTCTAGGATTGTGAAAAAAATTTTAGTTGGAAGCGTCAAATTTTAATAAATTAATTTGAAACCAACTTCGTTTTTTTTGGATTTTGTCGAGTATTTTTGGTGTAGGATGTATCTTTGAGTAAATTTAGATGAAAATAACTTCAATTTCTAGGATTTTGAAAAAAATTTGAGTTACAAGTGTCTAATTTTAATAAATTTATTTGAAACCAACTTCGATTTTTTTGGATTTTGTCGAGTATTTTTGGTGTAGGATGTATATTTGAGTAAATTTAGATGAAAATAACTTCAATTTCTAGGATTGTGAAAAAAATTTTAGTCGGAAGTGTCAAATTTTAATAAATTTATTTGAAATCAACTTCGTTTTTTTTGGATTTTGTTGAGTATTTTTTGTAGGATCTATATTTGAGTAAATTTAGATGAAAATAACTTCAATTTCTAGGATTGTGAAAAAAATTTTAGTTGAAAGTGTCAAATTTTAATAAATTTATTTGAAACCAACTTCGATTTTTTTTTATTTTGTCGAGTATTTTTGTTGTAGGATGTATATTTGAGTAAATTTAGATGAAAATAACGAAAATTTATTGGATTGTGAAAAAAATTTTAGTTGGAAGTGTCAAATTTTAATAAATTTATTTGAAACCAACTTCGATTTTTTTGGATTTTGTCGAGTATTTTTGGTGTAGGATGTATATTTGAGTAAATTTAGATGAAAATAACATCAATTTCTAGGATTGTGAAAAAAAATTTAGTTGGAAGCGTCAAATTTTAATAAATTAATTTGAAACCAACTTCGATTTTTTTGGATTTTGTCGAGTATTTTTGGTGTAGGATGTATATTTGAGTAAATTTAGATGAAAATAACTTCAATTTCTAGGATTGTGAAAAAAATTTTAGTTGGAAGTGTCAAATTTTAATAAATTTATTTGAAACCAACTTCGATTTTTTTGGATTTTGTCGAGTATTTTTGGTGTAGGATGTATATTTGAGTAAATTTAGATGAAAATAACTTCAATTTCTACGATTGTGAAAAAAAATTTAGTTGGAAGCGTCAAATTTTAATAAATTAATTTGAAACCAACTTCGATTTTTTTGGATTTTGTCGAGTATTTTTGGTGTAGGATGTATATTTGAGTAAATTTAGATGAAAATAACTTCAATTTCTAGGATTGTGAAAAAAATTTTAGTCGGAGGTGTCAAATTTTAATAAATTTATTTGAAATCAACTTCGTTTTTTTTTATTTTGTTGAGTATTTTTTGTAGGATCTATATTTGAGTAAATTTAGATGAAAATAACTTCAATTTTTAGGATTGTGAAAAAAATTTTAGTTGGAAGTGTAAAATTTTAATAAATTTAATTGAAACCAACTTCGATTTTTTTTGATTTTGTCGAGTATTTTTGGTGTAGGATGTATATTTGAGTAAATTTAGATGAAAATAACTTCAATTTTTAGGATTGTGAAAAAAATTTTAGTTGGAAGTGTCAAATTTTAATAAATTTATTTGAAACCAACTTCGATTTTTTTGGATTTTGTTGAGTATTTTTTTGTAGGATCTATATTTGAGTAAATTTAGATGAAAATAACTTCAATTTCTAGGATTGTGAAAAAAATTTTAGTTGAAAGTGTCAAATTTTAATAAATTTATTTGAAACCAACTTCGATTTTTTTTTATTTTGTCGAGTATTTTTGTTGTAGGATGTATATTTGAGTAATTTTAGATGAAAATAACGAAAATTTTTAGGATTGTGAAAAAAATTTTAGTTGGAAGTGTCAAATTTTAATAAATTTATTTGAAACCAACTTCGATTTTTTTGGATTTTGTCGAGTATTTTTGGTGTAGGATGTATATTTGAGTAAATTTAGATGAAAATAACTTCAATTTTTAGGATTGTGAAAAAATTTTAGTTGGAAGTGTCAAATTTTAATAAATTTATTTGAAACCAACTTCGATTTTTTTGGATTTTGTCGAGTATTTTTGGTGTAGGATGTATATTTGAGTAAATTTAGATGAAAATAACATCAATTTCTAGGATTGTGAAAAAAAATTTAGTTGGAAGCGTCAAATTTTAATAAATTAATTTGAAACCAACTTCGATTTTTTTGGATTTTGTCGAGTATTTTTGGTGTAGGATGTATATTTGAGTAAATTTAGATGAAAATAACTTCAATTTCTAGGATTGTGAAAAAAATTTTAGTTGGAAGTGTCAAATTTTAATAAATTTATTTGAAACCAACTTCGATTTTTTTGGATTTTGTCGAGTATTTTTGGTGTAGGATGTATATTTGAGTAAATTTAGATGAAAATAACTTCAATTTCTACGATTGTGAAAAAAATTTTAGTCGGTGTGACGTCCCACTATTTTTCGCGCGGTATTTTAACACCACTTCCTCACAAACCCATCCACAACTCCATCAAAAACCATCGAACTCAAGCCATACCCCTTTTTCAAACCCAACCGATCACTTAGACGATATACCTTAGTGGTCCCTGTCTCTAAATGGTCAATCCCAATCGCCGATCACCTTGATGTTGTACCTTAGCGGTCCCCAACACAAGATGACCCATACAAAACGCCACCTCGATGATGTATCTTAGAGATCCCCATCACGAGATGATCGTTACAAAACTCCTTCGCCTATTCGCCATATGAGGCATGAAAACTTCCTTCCAAATCTACGTTTAAACAAACCCCTCATCCTTAAAACCCTCTTCCAAATCGAGACTACGTCTCACGCCCTTACTATGATCACAGAAGTCAATACACCGTTTACCCCATTCCTATACGACCTCCTAAACTCCACCAAATGGGTTGAGTATTTCGCTTCAAAGCCCCATGCAAAAACCCTAGAAATGTTACTGCGACGCAAATGTACAAACGTGATCAACACGTGATTGTAATTACGACGCATTTGGCGTACGTGACATAAATACATCTATTAATAGCCATACCGTTTACAAAAACCCCCAAAATCTACTGCGTCTTGTTCCGAAATCTGTCAAGGTCTTTACCGCGCGAACCCCCGCAGTACTCCTGGAAGATCATATAAATACGAAGGATCGAGAGCTCATAACGCTCTTTTGTCAACAGACTATCGAATAGATCAGAGTATTATTTAACCAGTGTTAACTATTCTAATCAGTGCTCTACGACAATCACTGTAAGTCATTATTATATACCATCATTATAGTGCATATCACCCCATACCATATTATTATTTATCAACGCTTATAGCTTATTATTATATTCTTTCGTTTATGCTTATCGCTTACTTATTATTATATTCTTTCGTTTATGCTTATCGCTTACTTATTATTATATTCTTTCATTTATGCTTATTGCTTACTTACTATTATATTCTTTCATTTATGCTTATATCGCCATTCATATTCATAACTCATATTATAAATGTTGCGCGTGTGAATACAAAATCTTCCCACGCATTGTTAAACCCACTCTAACAAAGCTAATAAACCGCTTTGTTATCAATCATGTTTCGAGTTATTGTGCGTATCCTCAAATCATAAGGCTTCCCCACGAAACCAAGCTGCCGCAACAGCTGATTCGCGAGAGCTCTCCCAGTATTTACAAACACACTGCAGCACGAACCGTGCTATTCTTAGGAAAACTAAGTGTGGTTTCTTTAGTACGAATGCAACGGTAAATCCTATTACCAAACCAAAACAAAACAAGAGTGCTAACGGGTGTCATTACCGGAGGGATTACAGTCCAAACCTTCCCTGGTCGTTCAGAGCTACGAATCTGGCATTCGCGCCTGAATCCCTACTCTCCGCAGTGCCACGAATCTGGCATTCGCGCCTGCATCCCTTCGAACATTCAGTGCCACGAATCTGGCATTCGCGCCTGAATTCCTGCTCTCCGCAGTGCCACGAATCTGGCATTCGCGCCTGCATCCTACTCTCCGCAGTGCCACGAATCTGGCATTCGCGCCTGCATCCCTTCGAACATTCAGTGCCACGAATCTGGCATTCGCGCCTGAATTCCTACTCTCCGCAGTGCCACGAATCTGGCATTCGCGCCTGCATCCTACTCTCCGCAGTGCCACGAATCTGGCATTCGCGCCTGCATTCCCTTCGAATAAAACCCCTCATGTCATTCTCCCAAAGACCTTCACCCGGGACGTGACATATTTTTGGTGACAGCGGTGGGATCCGTCCACCGTTGAAAGAAAATAAATTCTCTAACGCGGTACCCACAAAGTCCCAACATTTAAAATGTGTATTGAACGCCCTAGTCGGTGTCAACCATCTTACCGGAGCCGTAGGTTACAAAGTTTGACGGCATATTTGAACGCGCTAACCTGCACTTCGGGAGGCGTAGCTACAACCATTGACGGCAGCGAGGTTTGCTTAAAGTGCTCTAGCCTAGCGCCCGCAGATACCGTAGAAATATATTGGACCCATTATTACTATACGTTTAGAACCCCTGTTTATTGTCCTCGATGCAGTAAATCATTAATTCCAGAACGCCCAATAAGAGACTGCATCGAGTGCTGTGAAAGTTATTTGCTCTCGAATAAGAGCTACCGTCGGTTTGACAATCATCAAAAATGAGTATAGAACGCCCCGAATTTTAAATAAACGGCCTAAACATGTCCGTGTACGGCGATACCGAGGACTCTCACATAATGGACCCAGACGCGGGTCCTTCCCCTAACCCTGAAGACGCCGCGACCGCCGAAAGAATGGAGCTGGTGCAATTATTACAGCAAGAGGTAGCCCAAATTAAAAGCTCGTACGCGGAAATTGTCGCAAATCGGGAATCCAATACGCATTCAGGCGTAGTCTCCGATTCGGACGGCCCCGCGTTAGAAGGTCTCTCCGGTCGAATTCAAGCCATCCGCGACATGGTGGAAAAACTTCTTGCACCTCCGCCAATGGCAAACAATTTCGCAGCTCCCGGTTCCTCCCGTTTCGATAGGAAACCAATGATAAATTATAACAATGTACCGGACCAGGATCCATTGCCCCAGATCGAATTGAAAGACGCAATAGAAACCGTCCCAAAGTTTAACGGTCACAATATATCCGTTTTGCAATTCGCGAGAGCCTGCAATAGGGCTAAGGCTCTGGTTCCCTCGCAAGCCGAACCCCAGTTAACGAGGTTGTTGCTAACTAAGCTGCAAGACCATGCATACTTGGCCGTTGAGAATAGGGTCTTTGACTCCATAAATGATTTAGTCAAACAACTCAACCGCACTTTTTCTCCTGGTAAAACGTCTGACCACTATCGTGGGGAACTTGTCAATATTATAAAAGGAACCAACGAGCACATGTTGAAGTACATTTCACGCGTAAGGGACCTCCGATTCGCCATTTTAGAAGAGGATAGAGAATATTACAGCGATTTCGCACAACAGCATCTTCAGGACCTAGACCGCCTAACCTTAGACTCATTCGTCGATGGCCTTCCGCCCTACATAAGGATGAGATTACACCAGCACCGTTTCGAAACTCTCAACGAAGCATTCGATCAGGCTGTCCTCGTAGACAAGCAGATTGATAGGGACCGTCTCCGATTCTCCGATCCCAAACTAATCTGCCAAATCTGCAACAAGACAGGTCACGGCGCACGGTTCTGTCGAAATAATCAACGATCTGCGATCAACCAAAATTCCGAGAGTTACCCTCCAAACCACGCCGCGGAATATAGGTATCAAGCACCCAATCCCCTGCTCCCATATGGGAACAAGAACCGTCCTCCACCTCCGAAACCTACGGAGATACGCAAAAGCAGTTACTGCATGAAACCCGGACACGCGACCTTGGAATACCTAAAACGCAAATCCACCATATACAAGGATCCTAGAACCTTGCGGGAAACGGAGTCGAAAACTACTCCTCCGAGCACTGATGGATGCGATCCGTGGAGTACACCCATTTACGATTCAGCCCAAAATACCAAGAATACCGTAAGAATCGATACCGCACAACTAAACCCAGTTAATCAGGTGCCATCGATAATAACTCACACGCCGGATTTCGTGAAGATACCCGAATTAAAGATTGACACTCCGATCAAAATGCCCACCATCGAAGTAGAGAAACTCGACAGAATAAATCCAGAATCCAAACCGGTACGTCCAAAAGAGACTACGACGCCGACAGGCATCACTCCCATCCACCCCATAATAAAAAGCAAGTCCCTCTTAGCCCAGGATCCGTCGATCCACCACCTCGAGGCACCCGCGAAGGTGCACTCACGCTCATCCCCTGCGCATGACGCCAAATCAACCCTTCCCATAACCTCCCAAGAGTCTCTTGCAGTTACGCCGGAACAGGAAATAACGGAGAAATCTGAAGAAATCCCTTCGAGGGTAGGACAATCACTCCAGTCAATCTCAACGGGACACATAATCGCCCAGGAAGCAGACCTAGTAAAACTGGACAAACAGAAAATCCACGCCGTTCTGAACTACTCAGCACCTTGCGCACCTGAAAGAATTAACAACTACCTCGGACTGACCGGATATTACATTAAGTTTATCCCAGATTTCCCTAAAACGGCTCGGCCTTTGACCTCACTACGGAAGAAAGACACTCCATTGGACTGGAGATCGTCCCAACAAACCGCTTTTAACCACTCAAAATCAGCATTGCAGAGGGAACCGATCCTGCAATACTCGACTTTTGAACTGGAATTCCACGCCTGGTCAGACGCCTTATCCCGTAAACCCCTTACAGTGGAGGCATGCCCCATACGACCACGAGAAAAATCGGACGACGACTTGGAAGACAGGTCCAAACATAAGCCAAGCAGCTCCAAGAGGCCAAGGTTCTCCAGTTCACCGATCCATGTGGCAACGAGTGGAAGCAACTCCATCGATCCTACAATGCCCACATCCAACGCTCACCTTAGAAGAGAATCAAACGGGATTCAACTGCACCGAAAGAAGCGCCGGAAATTGTCGCCAGCAGAAATTCGGCCAAGTCCTTCCCCGGAAAACATACGTGAACGACTGCCTACCACGAGAACCGACCAGATTTACAAATTACCCATGCAGGTTCTATTGACGAAATATCCTGTGTGCGTGCTCCTCAGCCTACTCACATCAATTAAAGGGGCAGACGAATTCATTAAAAGATTTAACTGTCATTTCGGAGCTCCTAGAGCCACCCTCACCGACCAAGCGGCAAACTCTAAAAGCACTTTCGCGAAAACAGCAGTACGGGAATGTAAAACCCAACAATTCCGAACCACAGCCCTTCACCCACAGACGAATGGCTCTATAAAAAGATTGCATCTCGCTTTGACCAAATCTTCACAATTAATTATAGGTAGATACAGCGACTGGGACGAATGGAACTTAGCCGCGTTCTCAAATAACGCCAGCGTCCAAAAGGGCACTGGCTGCACTTCGCGTGAATTAATATTCAGGAAATTAGCTCGGGTACCCAGTAGGAAACCGGTAACCGAAAATTTTGAAAAAGAAACATACATTGGTTATCTATCACCTCTGAGTAGGAGTCTATGGTGCAAAGGATATTATGATCGTCCTTTTCATATACGCGAGAGTCCCGGTTGACCCCACGCCACCACAAACAAAATTACCTTAATCAATTTTCCATCATAGATAATTTCTACTGCAACATTTATAACAACCACATTCACGCGGCTATGCCGTCTAGATGGAAGAAAGGGCCATCACACCCCTTCTCTCCCTAAAGTGATCTCTTCGAGTCATCAACAGAGAGGCGCCTCCGCAGAACGGACACCTCCATCGATGACTCTCATCCTCCAACATCGGTCAACGGGAAGCAGTTCCCGAAAGCCACTACCCCTTCGTCCCGTAGAGACCCTTCTAAATTCAAACAAAACCACCTATACCCTACACCGATCCTAATCCTTCCTTCCTTTCCTATCCTTATAAATAATCCCTTGTAAATATTCCTTATAAATTAATAATATATATATATATTCCTTATTTTCTATTTTTTTATATATATATATAGGTCTTTCTTTTATTTTTCTCTTCAAGCCACACTAAACAACTCTTATTATTACTAAAACATATAAATTATTTTATTTCCTTTTTAACAAAACAGGCTACATATTTTGTTTTATTCGCCAAAATAGGCTTTATATTCTATTTTCTTTATTTTCTTATTTCAAACCACCCAAACCTTATGTTAAGAAATATAAAAATTTCTTCATATAAAGGGGGAGGTGTGATGTCCCACTATATTTCGCTCAAAATTTTTTTTCTCATTCCAAGCCACCCGCCACTTATGTTAAGAAATGTAAAAATTTCTTCATATAAGGGGGGAGGTGTGACGTCCCACTATTTTTCGCGCGGTATTTTAACACCACTTCCTCACAAACCCATCCACAACTCCATCAAAAACCATCGAACTCAAGCCATACCCCTTTTTCAAACCCAACCGATCACTTAGACGATATACCTTAGTGGTCCCTGTCTCTAAATGGTCAATCCCAATCGCCGATCACCTTGATGTTGTACCTTAGCGGTCCCCAACACAAGATGACCCATACAAAACGCCACCTCGATGATGTATCTTAGAGATCCCCATCACGAGATGATCGTTACAAAACTCCTTCGCCTATTCGCCATATGAGGCATGAAAACTTCCTTCCAAATCTACGTTTAAACAAACCCCTCATCCTTAAAACCCTCTTCCAAATCGAGACTACGTCTCACGCCCTTACTATGATCACAGAAGTCAATACACCGTTTACCCCATTCCTATACGACCTCCTAAACTCCACCAAATGGGTTGAGTATTTCGCTTCAAAGCCCCATGCAAAAACCCTAGAAATGTTACTGCGACGCAAATGTACAAACGTGATCAACACGTGATTGTAATTACGACGCATTTGGCGTACGTGACATAAATACATCTATTAATAGCCATACCGTTTACAAAAACCCCCAAAATCTACTGCGTCTTGTTCCGAAATCTGTCAAGGTCTTTACCGCGCGAACCCCCGCAGTACTCCTGGAAGATCATATAAATACGAAGGATCGAGAGCTCATAACGCTCTTTTGTCAACAGACTATCGAATAGATCAGAGTATTATTTAACCAGTGTTAACTATTCTAATCAGTGCTCTACGACAATCACTGTAAGTCATTATTATATACCATCATTATAGTGCATATCACCCCATACCATATTATTATTTATCAACGCTTATAGCTTATTATTATATTCTTTCGTTTATGCTTATCGCTTACTTATTATTATATTCTTTCGTTTATGCTTATCGCTTACTTATTATTATATTCTTTCGTTTATGCTTATCGCTTACTTACTATTATATTCTTTCATTTATGCTTATTGCTTACTTACTATTATATTCTTTCATTTATGCTTATATCGCCATTCATATTCATAACTCATATTATAAATGTTGCGCGTGTGAATACAAAATCTTCCCACGCATTGTTAAACCCACTCTAACAAAGCTAATAAACCGCTTTGTTATCAATCATGTTTCGAGTTATTGTGCGTATCCTCAAATCATAAGGCTTCCCCACGAAACCAAGCTGCCGCAACAGCTGATTCGCGAGAGCTCTCCCAGTATTTACAAACACACTGCAGCACGAACCGTGCTATTCTTAGGAAAACTAAGTGTGGTTTCTTTAGTACGAATGCAACGGTAAATCCTATTACCAAACCAAAACAAAACAAGAGTGCTAACGGGTGTCATTACCGGAGGGATTACAGTCCAAACCTTCCCTGGTCGTTCAGAGCTACGAATCTGGCATTCGCGCCTGAATCCCTACTCTCCGCAGTGCCACGAATCTGGCATTCGCGCCTGCATCCCTTCGAACATTCAGTGCCACGAATCTGGCATTCGCGTCTGAATTCCTGCTCTCCGCAGTGCCACGAATCTGGCATTCGCGCCTGCATCCTACTCTCCGCAGTGCCACGAATCTGGCATTCGCGCCTGCATCCCTTCGAACATTCAGTGCCACGAATCTGGCATTCGCGCCTGAATTCCTACTCTCCGCAGTGCCACGAATCTGGCATTCGCGCCTGCATCCTACTCTCCGCAGTGCCACGAATCTGGCATTCGCGCCTGCATTCCCTTCGAATAAAACCCCTCATGTCATTCTCCCAAAGACCTTCACCCGGGACGTGACAGTCGGAAGTGTCAAATTTTAATAAATTTATTTGAAACCAACTTCGATTTTTTTGGATTTTGTCGAGTATTTTTGGTGTAGGATGTATATTTCAGTAAATTTAGATGAAAATAACTTCAATTTCTAGGATTGTGAAAAAAATTTTAGTTGGAAGCGTCAAATTTTAATAAATTAATTTGAAACCAACTTCGATTTTTTTGGATTTTGTCGAGTATTTTTGGTGTAGGATGTATATTTGAGTAAATTTAGATGAAAATAACGAAAATTTATTGGATTGTGAAAAAAATTTTAGTTGGAAGTGTCAAATTTTAATAAATTTATTTGAAACCAACTTCGATTTTTTTGGATTTTGTCGAGTATTTTTGGTGTAGGATGTATATTTGAGTAAATTTAGATGAAAATAACATCAATTTCTAGGATTGTGAAAAAAATTTTAGTTGGAAGCGTCAAATTTTAATAAATTAATTTGAAACCAACTTCGTTTTTTTTGGATTTTGTCGAGTATTTTTGGTGTAGGATGTATCTTTGAGTAAATTTAGATGAAAATAACTTCAATTTCTAGGATTTTGAAAAAAATTTTAGTTACAAGTGTCTAATTTTAATAAATTTATTTGAAACCAACTTCGATTTTTTTGGATTTTGTCGAGTATTTTTGGTGTAGGATGTATATTTGAGTAAATTTAGATGAAAATAACTTCAATTTCTAGGATTGTGAAAAAAATTTTAGTCGGAAGTGTCAAATTTTAATAAATTTATTTGAAATCAACTTCGTTTTTTTTGGATTTTGTTGAGTATTTTTTGTAGGATCTATATTTGAGTAAATTTAGATGAAAATAACTTCAATTTCTAGGATTGTGAAAAAAATTTGAGTTGAAAGTGTCAAATTTTAATAAATTTATTTGAAACCAACTTCGATTTTTTTTTATTTTGTCGAGTATTTTTGTTGTAGGATGTATATTTGAGTAAATTTAGATGAAAATAACGAAAATTTATTGGATTGTGAAAAAAATTTTAGTTGGAAGTGTCAAATTTTAATAAATTTATTTGAAACCAACTTCGATTTTTTTGGATTTTGTCGAGTATTTTTGGTGTAGGATGTATATTTGAGTAAATTTAGATGAAAATAACATCAATTTCTAGGATTGTGAAAAAAATTTTAGTTGGAAGCGTCAAATTTTAATAAATTAATTTGAAACCAACTTCGTTTTTTTTTTATTTTGTCGAGTATTTTTGGTGTAGGATGTATCTTTGAGTAAATTTAGATGAAAATAACTTCAATTTCTAGGATTTTGAAAAAAATTTTAGTTACAAGTGTCTAATTTTAATAAATTTATTTGAAACCAACTTCGATTTTTTTGGATTTTGTCGAGTATTTTTGGTGTAGGATGTATATTTGAGTAAATTTAGATGAAAATAACTTCAATTTCTAGGATTGTGAAAAAAATTTTAGTTGGAAGTGTCAAATTTTAATAAATTTATTTGAAACCAACTTCGATTTTTTTGGATTTTGTCGAGTATTTTTGGTGTAGGATGTATATTTGAGTAAATTTAGATGAAAATAACTTCAATTTCTACGATTGTGAAAAAAATTTTAGTTGGAAGCGTCAAATTTTAATAAATTAATTTGAAACCAACTTCGATTTTTTTGGATTTTGTCGAGTATTTTTGGTGTAGGATGTATATTTGAGTAAATTTAGATGAAAATAACTTCAATTTCTAGGATTTTGAAAAATATTTTAGTTGGAAGTGTCAAATTTTAATAAATTTATTTGAAACCAACTTCGATTTTTTTGGATTTTGTAGAGTATTTTTGGTGTAGGATGTATATTTGAGTAAATTTAGATGAAAATAACTTCAATTTCTAGGATTGTGAAAAAAAATTTAGTTGGAAGCGTCAAATTTTAATAAATTAATTTGAAACCAACTTCGATTTTTTTGGATTTTGTCGAGTATTTTTGGTGTAGGATGTATATTTGAGTAAATTTAGATGAAAATAACTTCAATTTCTAGGATTTTGAAAAAAATTTTAGTTACAAGTGTCTAATTTTAATAAATTTATTTGAAACCAACTTCGATTTTTTTGGATTTTGTCGAGTATTTTTGGTGTAGGATGTATATTTGAGTAAATTTAGATGAAAATAACTTCAATTTCTAGGATTGTGAAAAAAATTTTAGTCGGAGGTGTCAAATTTTAATAAATTTATTTGAAATCAACTTCGTTTTTTTTTTATTTTGTTGAGTATTTTTTGTAGGATCTATATTTGAGTAAATTTAGATGAAAATAACTTCAATTTTTAGGATTGTGAAAAAAATTTTAGTTGGAAGTGTCAAATTTTAATAAATTTAATTGAAACCAACTTCGATTTTTTTTGATTTTGTCGAGTATTTTTGGTGTAGGATGTATATTTGAGTAAATTTAGATGAAAATAACTTCAATTTTTAGGATTGTGAAAAAAATTTTAGTTGGAAGTGTCAAATTTTAATAAATTTATTTGAAACCAACTTCGATTTTTTTGGATTTTGTTGAGTATTTTTTTGTAGGATCTATATTTGAGTAAATTTAGATGAAAATAACTTCAATTTCTAGGATTGTGAAAAAAATTTTAGTTGAAAGTGTCAAATTTTAATAAATTTATTTGAAACCAACTTCGATTTTTTTTTATTTTGTCGAGTATTTTTGTTGTAGGATGTATATTTGAGTAATTTTAGATGAAAATAACGAAAATTTTTAGGATTGTGAAAAAAATTTTAGTTGGAAGTGTCAAATTTTAATAAATTTATTTGAAACCAACTTCGATTTTTTTGGATTTTGTCGAGTATTTTTGGTGTAGGATGTATATTTGAGTAAATTTAGATGAAAATAACGAAAATTTATTGGATTGTGAAAAAAATTTTAGTTGGAAGTGTCAAATTTTAATAAATTTATTTGAAACCAACTTCGATTTTTTTGGATTTTGTCGAGTATTTTTGGTGTAGGATGTATATTTGAGTAAATTTAGATGAACATAACATCAATTTCTAGGGTTGTGAAAAAAAATTTAGTTGGAAGCGTCAAATTTTAATAAATTAATTTGAAACCAACTTCGATTTTTTTGGATTTTGTCGAGTATTTTTGGTGTAGGATGTATATTTGAGTAAATTTAGATGAAAATAACTTCAATTTCTAGGATTGTGAAAAAAATTTTAGTTGGAAGTGTCAAATTTTAATAAATTTATTTGAAACCAACTTCGATTTTTTTGGATTTTGTCGAGTATTTTTGGTGTAGGATGTATATTTGAGTAAATTTAGATGAAAATAACTTCAATTTCTACGATTGTGAAAAAAATTTTAGTCGGAAGTGTCAAATTTTAATAAATTTATTTGAAACCAACTTCGATTTTTTTGGATTTTGTCGAGTATTTTTGGTGTAGGATGTATATTTGAGTAAATTTAGATGAAAATAACTTCAATTTCTAGGATTGTGAAAAAAATTTTAGTTGGAAGCGTCAAATTTTAATAAATTAATTTGAAACCAACTTCGATTTTTTTGGATTTTGTCGAGTATTTTTGGTGTAGGATGTATATTTGAGTAAATTTAGATGAAAATAACGAAAATTTATTGGATTGTGAAAAAAATTTTAGTTGGAAGTGTCAAATTTTAATAAATTTATTTGAAACCAACTTCGATTTTTTTGGATTTTGTCGAGTATTTTTGGTGTAGGATGTATATTTGAGTAAATTTAGATGAAAATAACATCACTTTCTAGGATTGTGAAAAAAATTTTAGTTGGAAGCGTCAAATTTTAATAAATTAATTTGAAACCAACTTTGATTTTTTTGGATTTTGTCGAGTATTTTTGGTGTAGGATGTATATTTGAGTAAATTTAGATGAAAATAACTTCAATTTCTAGGATTTTGAAAAAAATTTTAGTTACAAGTGTCTAATTTTAATAAATTTATTTGAAACCAACTTCGATTTTTTTGGATTTTGTCGAGTATTTTTGGTGTAGGATGTATATTTGAGTAAATTTAGATGAAAATAACTTCAATTTCTAGGATTGTGAAAAAAATTTTAGTCGGAAGTGTCAAATTTTAATAAATTTATTTGAAATCAACTTCGTTTTTTTTGGATTTTGTTGAGTATTTTTTGTAGGATCTATATTTGAGTAAATTTAGATGAAAATAACTTCAATTTTTAGGATTGTGAAAAAAATTTTAGTTGGAAGTGTCAAATTTTAATAAATTTAATTGAAACCAACTTCGATTTTTTTGGATTTTGTCGAGTATTTTTGGTGTAGGATGTATATTTGAGTAAATTTAGATGAAAATAACTTCAATTTTTAGGATTGTGAAAAAAATTTTAGTTGGAAGTGTCAAATTTTAATAAATTTATTTGAAACCAACTTCGATTTTTTTGGATTTTGTAGAGTATTTTTTTGTAGGATCTATATTTGAGTAAATTTAGATGAAAATAACTTCAATTTCTAGGATTGTGAAAAAAATTTTAGTTGAAAGTGTCAAATTTTAATAAATTTATTTGAAACCAACTTCGATTTTTTTTTATTTTGTCGAGTATTTTTGTTGTAGGATGTATATTTGAGTAAATTTAGATGAAAATAACGAAAATTTATTGGATTGTGAAAAAAATTTTAGTTGGAATTGTCAAATTTTAATAAATTTATTTGAAACCAACTTCGATTTTTTTGGATTTTGTCGAGTATTTTTGGTGTAGGATGTATATTTGAGTAAATTTAGATGAAAATAACATCAATTTCTAGGATTGTGAAAAAAAATTTAGTTGGAAGCGTCAAATTTTAATAAATTAATTTGAAACCAACTTCGATTTTTTTGGATTTTGTCGAGTATTTTTGGTGTAGGATGTATATTTGAGTAAATTTAGATGAAAATAACTTCAATTTCTAGGATTGTGAAAAAAATTTTAGTTGGAAGTGTCAAATTTTAATAAATTAATTTGAAACCAACTTCGATTTTTTTGGATTTTGTCGAGTATTTTTGGTGTAGGGTGTATATTTGAGTAAATTTAGATGAAAATAACGAAAATTTATTGGACTGTGAAAAAAATTTTAGTTGGAAGTGTCAAATTTTAATAAATTTATTTGAAACCAACTTCGATTTTTTTGGATTTTGTCGAGTATTTTTGGTGTAGGATGTATATTTGAGTAAATTTAGATGAAAATAACATCAATTTCTAGGATTGTGAAAAAAATTTTAGTTGGAAGCGTCAAATTTTAATAAATTAATTTGAAACCAACTTCGTTTTTTTTGGATTTTGTCGAGTATTTTTGGTGTAGGATGTATATTTGAGTAAATTTAGATGAAAATAACTTCAATTTCTAGGATTTTGAAAAAAATTTTAGTTACAAGTGTCTAATTTTAATAAATTTATTTGAAACCAACTTCGATTTTTTTGGATTTTGTCGAGTATTTTTGGTGTAGGATGTATATTTGAGTAAATTTAGATGAAAATAACTTCAATTTCTAGGATTGTGAAAAAAATTTTAGTCGGAAGTGTCAAATTTTAATAAATTTATTTGAAATCAACTTCGTTTTTTTTGGATTTTGTTGAGTATTTTTTGTAGGATCTATATTTGAGTAAATTTAGATGAAAATAACTTCAATTTTTAGGATTGTGAAAAAAATTTTAATTGGAAGTGTCAAATTTTAATAAATTTAATTGAAACCAACTTCGATTTTTTTGGATTTTGTCGAGTATTTTTGGTGTAGGATGTATATTTGAGTAAATTTAGATGAAAATAACTTTAATTTCTAGGATTGTGAAAAAAATTTTAGTTGGAAGTGTCAAATTTTAATAAATTTATTTGAAACCAACTTCGATTTTTTTGGATTTTGTCGAGTATTTTTGGTGTAGGATGTATATTTGAGTAAATTTAGATGAAAATAACTTCAATTTCTAGGATTGTAAAAAAAATTTTAGTTGGAAGCGTCAAATTTTAATAAATTTATTTGAAACCAACTTCGATTTTTTTTTATTTTGTCGAGTATTTTTGTTTTAGGATGTATATTTGAGTAAATTTAGATGAAAATAACTCCAATTTTTAGGATTGTGAAAAAAATTTTAGTCGGAAGTGTCAAATTTTAATAAATTTATTTGAAATCAACTTCGTTTTTTTTGGATTTTGTTGAGTATTTTTTGTAGGATCTATATTTGAGTAAATTTAGATGAAAATAACTTCAATTTTTAGGATTGTGAAAAAAATTTTAGTTGGAGTGTCAAATTTTAATAAATTTATTTGAAATCAACTTCGTTTTTTTTGGATTTTGTTGAGTATTTTTTGTAGGATCTATATTTGAGTAAATTTAGATGAAAATAACTTCAATTTTTAGGATTGTGAAAAAAATTTTAGTTGAAAGTGTCAAATTTTAATAAATTTATTTGAAACCAACTTCGATTTTTTTTGATTTTGTCGAGTATTTTTGTTGTAGGATGTATATTTGAGTAAATTTAGATGAAAATAACGAAAATTTATTGGATTGTGAAAAAAATTTTAGTTGGAAGCGTCAAATTTTAATAAATTAATTTGAAACCAACTTCGTTTTTTTTGGATTTTGTCGAGTATTTTTGGTGTAGGATGTATATTTGAGTAAATTTAGATGAAAATAACTTCAATTTCTAGGATTTTGAAAAAAATTTTAGTTACAAGTGTCTAATTTTAATAAATTTATTTGAAACCAACTTCGATTTTTTTGGATTATGTCGAGTATTTTTGGTGTAGGATGTATATTTGAGTAAATTTAGATGAAAATAACTTCAATTTCTAGGATTGTGAAAAAAATTTTAGTCGGAAGTGTCAAATTTTAATAAATTTATTTGAAATCAACTTCGTTTTTTTTGGATTTTGTTGAGTATTTTTTGTAGGATCTATATTTGAGTAAATTTAGATGAAAATAACTTCAATTTTTAGGATTGTGAAAAAAATTTTAATTGGAAGTGTCAAATTTTAATAAATTTAATTGAAACCAACTTCGATTTTTTTGGATTTTGTCGAGTATTTTTGGTGTAGGATGTATATTTGAGTAAATTTAGATGAAAATAACTTTAATTTCTAGGATTGTGAAAAAAATTTTAGTTGGAAGTGTCAAATTTTAATAAATTTATTTGAAACCAACTTCGATTTTTTTGGATTTTGTCGAGTATTTTTGGTGTAGGATGTATATTTGAGTAAATTTAGATGAAAATAACTTCAATTTCTAGGATTGTAAAAAAAATTTTAGTTGGAAGCGTCAAATTTTAATAAATTTATTTGAAACCAACTTCGATTTTTTTTTATTTTGTCGAGTATTTTTGTTTTAGGATGTATATTTGAGTAAATTTAGATGAAAATAACTCCAATTTTTAGGATTGTGAAAAAAATTTTAGTCGGAAGTGTCAAATTTTAATAAATTTATTTGAAATCAACTTCGTTTTTTTGGATTTTGTTGAGTATTTTTTGTAGGATCTATATTTGAGTACATTTAGATGAAAATAACTTCAATTTTTAGGATTGTGAAAAAAATTTTAGTTGGAGTGTCAAATTTTAATAAATTTATTTGAAATCAACTTCGTTTTTTTTGGATTTTGTTGAGTATTTTTTGTAGGATCTATATTTGAGTAAATTTAGATGAAAATAACTTCAATTTTTAGGATTGTGAAAAAAATTTTAGTTGGAAGTGTCAAATTTTAATAAATTTAATTGAAACCAACTTCGATTTTTTTGGATTTTGTCGAGTATTTTTAGTGTAGGATGTATATTTGAGTAAATTTAGATGAAAATAACTTCAATTTTTAGGATTGTGAAAAAAATTTTAGTTGGAAGTGTCAAATTTTAATAAATTTATTTGAAACCAACTTCGATTTTTTTGGATTTTGTAGAGTATTTTTTTGTAGGATCTATATTTGAGTAAATTTAGATGAAAATAACTTCAATTTCTAGGATTGTGAAAAAAATTTTAGTTGAAAGTGTCAAATTTTAATAAATTTATTTGAAACCAACTTCGATTTTTTTTGATTTTGTCGAGTATTTTTGCTGTAGGATGTATATTTGAGTAAATTTAGATGAAAATAACGAAAATTTATTGGATTGTGAAAAAAATTTTAGTTGGAATTGTCAAATTTTAATAAATTTATTTGAAACCAACTTCGATTTTTTTGGATTTTGTCGAGTATTTTTGGTGTAGGATGTATATTTGAGTAAATTTAGATGAAAATAACATCAATTTCTAGGATTGTGAAAAAAAATTTAGTTGGAAGCGTCAAATTTTAATAAATTAATTTGAAACCAACTTCGATTTTTTTGGATTTTGTCGAGTATTTTTGGTGTAGGATGTATATTTGAGTAAATTTAGATGAAAATAACTTCAATTTCTAGGATTGTGAAAAAAAATTTAGTTGGAAGTGTCAAATTTTAATAAATTAATTTGAAACCAACTTCGATTTTTTTGGATTTTGTCGAGTATTTTTGGTGTAGGGTGTATATTTGAGTAAATTTAGATGAAAATAACGAAAATTTATTGGACTGTGAAAAAAATTTTAGTTGGAAGTGTCAAATTTTAATAAATTTATTTGAAACCAACTTCGATTTTTTTGGATTTTGTCGAGTATTTTTGGTGTAGGATGTATATTTGAGTAAATTTAGATGAAAATAACATCAATTTCTAGGATTGTGAAAAAAATTTTAGTTGGAAGCGTCAAATTTTAATAAATTAATTTGAAACCAACTTCGTTTTTTTTGGATTTTGTCGAGTATTTTTGGTGTAGGATGTATATTTGAGTAAATTTAGATGAAAATAACTTCAATTTCTAGGATTTTGAAAAAAATTTTAGTTACAAGTGTCTAATTTTAATAAATTTATTTGAAACCAACTTCGATTTTTTTGGATTTTGTCGAGTATTTTTGGTGTAGGATGTATATTTGAGTAAATTTAGATGAAAATAACTTCAATTTCTAGGATTGTGAAAAAAATTTAAGTTGGAAGTGTCAAATTTTAATAAATTTATTTGAAACCAACTTCGATTTTTTTGGATTTTGTCGAGTATTTTTGGTGTAGGATGTATATTTGAGTAAATTCAGATGAAAATAACTTCAATTTCTAGGATTGTGAAACAAATTTTAGTTGGAAGCGTCAAATTTTAATAAATTAATTTGAAACCAACTTCGATTTTTTTGGATTTTGTCGAGTATTTTTGGTGTAGGATGTATATTTGAGTAAATTTAGATGAAAATAACTTCAATTTTTAGGATTGTGAAAAAAATTTTAGTTGGAAGTGTCAAATTTTAATAAATTTATTTGAAACCAACTTCGATTTTTTTGGATTTTGTAGAGTATTTTTTTGTAGGATCTATATTTGAGTAAATTTAGATGAAAATAACTTCAATTTCTAGGATTGTGAAAAAAATTTAAGTTGGAAGTGTCAAATTTTAATAAATTTATTTGAAACCAACTTCGATTTTTTTTGATTTTGTCGAGTATTTTTGTTGTAGGATGTATATTTGAGTAAATTTAGATGAAAATAACGAAAATTTATTGGATTGTGAAAAAAATTTTAGTCGGAAGTGTCAAATTTTAATAAATTTATTTGAAACCAACTTCGATTTTTTTGGATTTTGTCGAGTATTTTTGGTGTAGGATGTATATTTGAGTAAATTTAGATGAAAATAACATCAATTTCTAGGATTGTGAAAAAAAATTTAGTTGGAAGCGTCAAATTTTAATAAATTAATTTGAAACCAACTTCGATTTTTTTGGATTTTGTCGAGTATTTTTGGTGTAGGATGTATATTTGAGTAAATTTAGATGAAAATAACATCAATTTCTAGGATTGTGAAAAAAATTTTAGTTACAAGTGTCTAATTTTAATAAATTTATTTGAAACCAACTTCGATTTTTTTGGATTTTGTCGAGTATTTTTGGTGTAGGATGTATATTTGAGTAAATTTAGATGAAAATAACTTCAATTTCTAGGATTGTGAAAAAAATTTTAGTCGGAAGTGTCAAATTTTAATAAATTTATTTGAAATCAACTTCGTTTTTTTTGGATTTTGTTGAGTATTTTTTGTAGGATCTATATTTGAGTAAATTTAGATGAAAATAACTTCAATTTTTAGGATTGTGAAAAAAATTTTAATTGGAAGTGTCAAATTTTAATAAATTTAATTGAAACCAACTTCGATTTTTTTGGATTTTGTCGAGTATTTTTGGTGTAGGATGTATATTTGAGTAAATTTAGATGAAAATAACTTTAATTTCTAGGATTGTGAAAAAAATTTTAGTTGGAAGTGTCAAATTTTAATAAATTTATTTGAAACCAACTTCGATTTTTTTGGATTTTGTCGAGTATTTTTGGTGTAGGATGTATATTTGAGTAAATTTAGATGAAAATAACTTCAATTTCTAGGATTGTAAAAAAAATTTTAGTTGGAAGCGTCAAATTTTAATAAATTTATTTGAAACCAACTTCGATTTTTTTTTATTTTGTCGAGTATTTTTGTTTTAGGATGTATATTTGAGTAAATTTAGATGAAAATAACTCCAATTTTTAGGATTGTGAAAAAAATTTTAGTCGGAAGTGTCAAATTTTAATAAATTTATTTGAAATCAACTTCGTTTTTTTTGGATTTTGTTGAGTATTTTTTGTAGGATCTATATTTGAGTAAATTTAGATGAAAATAACTTCAATTTTTAGGATTGTGAAAAAAATTTTAGTTGGAGTGTCAAATTTTAATAAATTTATTTGAAATCAACTTCGTTTTTTTTGGATTTTGTTGAGTATTTTTTGTAGGATCTATATTTGAGTAAATTTAGATGAAAATAACTTCAATTTTTAGGATTGTGAAAAAAATTTTAGTTGGAAGTGTCAAATTTTAATAAATTTAATTGAAACCAACTTCGATTTTTTTGGATTTTGTCGAGTATTTTTAGTGTAGGATGTATATTTGAGTAAATTTAGATGAAAATAACTTCAATTTTTAGGATTGTGAAAAAAATTTTAGTTGGAAGTGTCAAATTTTAATAAATTTATTTGAAACCAACTTCGATTTTTTTGGATTTTGTAGAGTATTTTTTTGTAGGATCTATATTTGAGTAAATTTAGATGAAAATAACTTCAATTTCTAGGATTGTGAAAAAAATTTTAGTTGAAAGTGTCAAATTTTAATAAATTTATTTGAAACCAACTTCGATTTTTTTTTATTTTGTCGAGTATTTTTGTTGTAGGATGTATATTTGAGTAAATTTAGATGAAAATAACGAAAATTTATTGGATTGTGAAAAAAATTTTAGTTGGAATTGTCAAATTTTAATAAATTTATTTGAAACCAACTTCGATTTTTTTGGATTTTGTCGAGTATTTTTGGTGTAGGATGTATATTTGAGTAAATTTAGATGAAAATAACATCAATTTCTAGGATTGTGAAAAAAAATTTAGTTGGAAGCGTCAAATTTTAATAAATTAATTTGAAACCAACTTCGATTTTTTTGGATTTTGTCGAGTATTTTTGGTGTAGGATGTATATTTGAGTAAATTTAGATGAAAATAACTTCAATTTCTAGGATTGTGAAAAAAAATTTAGTTGGAAGTGTCAAATTTTAATAAATTAATTTGAAACCAACTTCGATTTTTTTGGATTTTGTCGAGTATTTTTGGTGTAGGGTGTATATTTGAGTAAATTTAGATGAAAATAACGAAAATTTATTGGACTGTGAAAAAAATTTTAGTTGGAAGTGTCAAATTTTAATAAATTTATTTGAAACCAACTTCGATTTTTTTGGATTTTGTCGAGTATTTTTGGTGTAGGATGTATATTTGAGTAAATTTAGATGAAAATAACATCAATTTCTAGGATTGTGAAAAAAATTTTAGTTGGAAGCGTCAAATTTTAATAAATTAATTTGAAACCAACTTCGTTTTTTTTGGATTTTGTCGAGTATTTTTGGTGTAGGATGTATATTTGAGTAAATTTAGATGAAAATAACTTCAATTTCTAGGATTTTGAAAAAAATTTTAGTTACAAGTGTCTAATTTTAATAAATTTATTTGAAACCAACTTCGATTTTTTTTGATTTTGTCGAGTATTTTTGGTGTAGGATGTATATTTGAGTAAATTTAGATGAAAATAACTTCAATTTCTAGGATTGTGAAAAAAATTTAAGTTGGAAGTGTCAAATTTTAATAAATTTATTTGAAACCAACTTCGATTTTTTTGGATTTTGTCGAGTATTTTTGGTGTAGGATGTATATTTGAGTAAATTTAGATGAAAATAACTTCAATTTCTAGGATTGTGAAAAAAATTTTAGTCGGAAGCGTCAAATTTTAATAAATTAATTTGAAACCAACTTCGTTTTTTTTTGATTTTGTCGAGTATTTTTGGTTTAGGATGTATATTTGAGTAAATTTAGATGAAAATAACTTCAATTTCTAGGATTTTGAAAAAAATTTTAGTTACAAGTGTCTAATTTTAATAAATTTATTTGAAACCAACTTCGATTTTTTTGGATTTTGTCGAGTATTTTTGGTGTAGGATGTATATTTGAGTAAATTTAGATGAAAATAACTTCAATTTCTAGGATTGTGAAAAAAATTTTAGTCGGAAGTGTCAAATTTTAATAAATTTATTTGAAATCAACTTCGTTTTTTTTGGATTTTGTGGAGTATTTTTTGTAGGATCTATATTTGAGTAAATTTAGATGAAAATAACTTCAATTTTTAGGATTGTGAAAAAAATTTTAATTGGAAGTGTCAAATTTTAATAAATTTAATTGAAACCAACTTCGATTTTTTTGGATTTTGTCGAGTATTTTTGGTGTAGGATGTATATTTGAGTAAATTTAGATGAAAATAACTTTAATTTCTAGGATTGTGAAAAAAATATTAGTTGGAAGTGTCAAATTTTAATAAATTTATTTGAAACCAACTTCGATTTTTTTGGATTTTGTCGAGTATTTTTGGTGTAGGATGTATATTTGAGTAAATTTAGATGAAAATAACTTCAATTTCTAGGATTGTAAAAAAAATTTTAGTTGGAAGCGTCAAATTTTAATAAATTTATTTGAAACCAACTTCGATTTTTTTTATTTTGTCGAGTATTTTTGTTTTAGGATGTATATTTGAGTAAATTTAGATGAAAATAACTCCAATTTTTAGGATTGTGAAAAAAATTTTAGTCGGAAGTGTCAAATTTTAATAAATTTATTTGAAATCAACTTCGTTTTTTTTGGATTTTGTTGAGTATTTTTTGTAGGATCTATATTTGAGTAAATTTAGATGAAAATAACTTCAATTTTTAGGATTGTGAAAAAAATTTTAGTTGGAGTGTCAAATTTTAATAAATTTATTTGAAACCAACTTCGATTTTTTTGGATTTTGTCGAGTATTTTTGGTGTAGGATGTATATTTGAGTAAATTTAGATGAAAATAACTTCAATTTCTAGGATTGTGAAAAAAATTTTAGTTGGAAGCGTCAAATTTAATAAATTAATTTGAAACCAACTTCGATTTTTTTTTATTTTGTCGAGTATTTTTGGTGTAGGATGTATATTTGAGTAAATTTAGATGAAAATAACTTCAATTTCTAGGATTTTGAAAAAAAATTTAGTTACAAGAGGTCTAATTTTAATAAATTTATTTGAAACCAACTTCGATTTTTTTGGATTTTGTCGAGTATTTTTGGTGTAGGATGTATATTTGAGTAAATTTAGATGAAAATAACTTCAATTTCTAGGATTGTGAAAAAAATTTAAGTTGGAAGTGTCAAATTTTAATAAATTTATTTGAAACCAACTTCGATTTTTTTGGATTTTGTCGAGTATTTTTGGTGTAGGATGTATATTTGAGTAAATTCAGATGAAAATAACTTCAATTTCTAGGATTGTGAAACAAATTTTAGTTGGAAGCGTCAAATTTTAATAAATTAATTTGAAACCAACTTCGATTTTTTTGGATTTTGTCGAGTATTTTTGGTGTAGGATGTATATTTGAGTAAATTTAGATGAAAATAACTTCAATTTCTAGGATTTTTAAAAAAATTTTAGTTACAAGTGTCTAATTTTAATAAATTTATTTGAAACCAACTTCGATTTTTTTGGATTTTGTCGAGTATTTTTGGTGTAGGATGTATATTTGAGTAAATTTAGATGAAAATAACTTCAATTTCTAGGATTGTGAAAAAAATTTTAGTCGGAAGTGTCAAATTTTAATAAATTTATTTGAAATCAACTTCGTTTTTTTTGGATTTTGTTGAGTATTTTTTGTAGGATCTATATTTGAGTAAATTTAGATGAAAACAACTTCAATTTTTAGGATTGTGAAAAAAATTTTAGTTGGAAGTGTCAAATTTTAATAAATTTAATTGAAACCAACTTCGATTTTTTTGGATTTTGTCGAGTATTTTTGGTGTAGGATGTATATTTGAGTAAATTTAGATGAAAATAACTTCAATTTCTAGGATTGTGAAAAAAATTTTAGTTGGAAGCGTCAAATTTTAATAAATTAATTTGAAACCAACTTCGATTTTTTTGGATTTTGTCGAATATTTTTGGTGTAGGATGTATATTTGAGTAAATTTAGATGAAAATAACTTCAATTTCTAGGATTTTGAAAAAAATTTTAGTTACAAGTGTCTAATTTTAATAAATTTATTTGAAACCAACTTCGATTTTTTTGGATTTTGTCGAGTATTTTTGGTGTAGGATGTATATTTGAGTAAATTTAGATGAAAATAACTTCAATTTCTAGGATTGTGAAAAAAATTTTAGTTGGAAGCGTCAAATTTTAATAAATTAATTTGAAACCAACTTCGATTTTTTTTGGATTTTGTCGAGTATTTTTGGTGTAGGATGAATATTTGAGTAAATTTAGATGAAAATAACTTCAATTTCTAGGATTTTGAAAAAAATTTTAGTTACAAGTGTCTAATTTTAATAAATTTATTTGAAACCAACTTCGATTATTTTTTATTTTGTCGAGAATTTTTGGTGTAGGATGTATATTTGAGTAAATTTAGATGAAAATAACTTCAATTTCTAGGATTGTGAAAAAAATTTTAGTCGGAAGTGTCAAATTTTAATAAATTTATTTGAAACCAACTTCGATTTTTTTGGATTTTGTCGAGTATTTTTGGTGTAGGATGTATATTTGAGTAAATTTAGATGAAAATAACTTCAATTTCTAGGATTGTGAAAAAATTTTAAGTTGGAAGTGTCAAATTTTAATAAATTTATTTGAAACCAACTTCGATTTTTTTGGATTTTGTCGAGTATTTTTGGTGTAGGATGTATATTTGAGTAAATTCAGATGAAAATAACTTCAATTTCTAGGATTGTGAAACAAATTTTAGTTGGAAGCGTCAAATTTTAATAAATTAATTTGAAACCAACTTCGATTTTTTTGGATTTTGTCGAGTATTTTTGGTGTAGGATGTATATTTGAGTAAATTTAGATGAAAATAACTTCAATTTCTAGGATTTTGAAAAAAATTTTAGTTACAAGTGTCTAATTTTAATAAATTTATTTGAAACCAACTTCGATTTTTTTGGATTTTGTCGAGTATTTTTGGTGTAGGATGTATATTTGAGTAAATTTAGATGAAAATAACTTCAATTTCTAGGATTGTGAAAAAAATTTTAGTCGGAAGTGTCAAATTTTAATAAATTTATTTGAAATCAACTTCGTTTTTTTTGGATTTTGTTGAGTATTTTTTGTAGGATCTATATTTGAGTAAATTTAGATGAAAATAACTTCAATTTTTAGGATTGTGAAAAAAATTTTAATTGGAAGTGTCAAATTTTAATAAATTTAATTGAAACCAACTTCGATTTTTTTGGATTTTGTCGAGTATTTTTGGTGTAGGATGTATATTTGAGTAAATTTAGATGAAAATAACTTTAATTTCTAGGATTGTGAAAAAAATTTTAGTTGGAAGTGTCAAATTTTAATAAATTTATTTGAAACCAACTTCGATTTTTTTGGATTTTGTCGAGTATTTTTGGTGTAGGATGTATATTTGAGTAAATTTAGATGAAAATAACTTCAATTTCTAGGATTGTAAAAAAAATTTTAGTTGGAAGCGTCAAATTTTAATAAATTTATTTGAAACCAACTTCGATTTTTTTTTATTTTGTCGAGTATTTTTGTTTTAGGATGTATATTTGAGTAAATTTAGATGAAAATAACTCCAATTTTTAGGATTGTGAAAAAAATTTTAGTCGGAAGTGTCAAATTTTAATAAATTTATTTGAAATCAACTTCGTTTTTTTTGGATTTTGTTGAGTATTTTTTGTAGGATCTATATTTGAGTAAATTTAGATGAAAATAACTTCAATTTTTAGGATTGTGAAAAAAATTTTAGTTGGAGTGTCAAATTTTAATAAATTTATTTGAAACCAACTTCGATTTTTTTGGATTTTGTCGAGTATTTTTGGTGTAGGATGTATATTTGAGTAAATTTAGATGAAAATAACTTCAATTTCTAGGATTGTGAAAAAAATTTTAGTTGGAAGCGTCAAATTTAATAAATTAATTTGAAACCAACTTCGATTTTTTTTTATTTTGTCGAGTATTTTTGGTGTAGGATGTATATTTGAGTAAATTTAGATGAAAATAACTTCAATTTCTAGGATTTTGAAAAAAAATTTAGTTACAAGTGTCTAATTTTAATAAATTTATTTGAAACCAACTTCGATTTTTTTGGATTTTGTCGAGTATTTTTGGTGTAGGATGTATATTTGAGTAAATTTAGATGAAAATAACTTCAATTTCTAGGATTGTGAAAAAAATTTAAGTTGGAAGTGTCAAATTTTAATAAATTTATTTGAAACCAACTTCGATTTTTTTGGATTTTGTCGAGTATTTTTGGTGTAGGATGTATATTTGAGTAAATTCAGATGAAAATAACTTCAATTTCTAGGATTGTGAAACAAATTTTAGTTGGAAGCGTCAAATTTTAATAAATTAATTTGAAACCAACTTCGATTTTTTTGGATTTTGTCGAGTATTTTTGGTGTAGGATGTATATTTGAGTAAATTTAGATGAAAATAACTTCAATTTCTAGGATTTTTAAAAAAATTTTAGTTACAAGTGTCTAATTTTAATAAATTAATTTGAAACCAACTTCGATTTTTTTTTTATTTTGTCGAGTATTTTTGGTGTAGGATGTATATTTGAGTAAATTTAGATGAAAATAACTTCAATTTCTAGGATTTTGAAAAAAA
>CAWVQO010000260.1:0-76075 GCA_963932275.1 Andrena praecox
GGGCCAATCTAGTCCCGGGGTCGTGGTGACGACCCTATAGTCGTCGGACATGTCGGCGGCTGGCCAACTTTGGACCGGTGTCGTGGGGACGACTCTATAGTCGTCGGAAATGTCGGCGGCTGGCCAACCTGGACCCGGGGTCGTGGAGACGACCCTATTGCCGTCGGACATGACGGTGGCGGGCCAATCTAGTCTCGGGGTAGTGGGAACGACCCTATAGTCGTCGGACATGTCGGCGGCTGGCCAACTTTGGCCCGGGGTCGTGGGGACGACCCTATAGTCGTCGGACATGACGGTGGCGGACCAATCTAGTCCTGGAGTCGTGGGGACGACCCTACAGTCGTCGGACATTTCGGCGGCTTGCCAACTTTGGCCCGGGGTCGAGGGGACGACCCTATAGTCGTCGGACTTGACGGTGGCCGGCCAATCTAGTCCCGGGGTCGTGGGGACGACCCTATAGTCGTCGGACATTTCGGCGGCTGGCCAACTTTGGCCCGGGGTCGTGGGGACGACCCTATAATCGTCGGACATGACGGTGGCGGGCCAATCTAGTCCCGGGGTCGTAGGGACGACCCTATAGTCGTCGGACATGTTGGCGATTGGCCAACATTGGCCCGGGGTCGTCGGGACGACCCTATAGTCGTCGGACATGTCTGCGGCTGGCCAACCTAGTCCCGGGGTCGTGGGGACGACCCTATAGTCGTCGGACATTTCGGCGGCTTGCCAACTTTGGCCCGGGTTCGTGGGGACGACCCTATAGTCGTCGGACATGTCGGCGGCTGGCCAACTTTGGCCCGTGGTTGTGGGGACGACGCTATAGTCGTTGGACATGACGGTGGCGGGCCAATCTAGTCCCGGGGTCGTGGGGACGACCCTATAGTCGTCGGACATGTCGGCGGCTGGCCAACTTTGGACCGGTGTCGTGCGGACGACTCTATAGTCGTCGGAAATGTCGGCGGCTGGCCAACTTTGGCCCGTGGTTGTGGGGACGACCCTATAGTCGTCGGACTTGACGGTGGCGGACCAATCTAGTCCCGGGGTCGTGGGGACGACCCTATAGTCGAACATGTCGGCGGCTGGCCAACTTTGGACCGGTGTCGTGGGGACGACTCTATAGTCGTCGGAAATGTCGGCGGCTGGCCAACCTGGACCCGGGGTCGTGGAGACGACCCTATTGTCGTCGGACAAGACGGTGGCGGGCCAATCTAGTCTCGGGGTAGTGGGGACGACCCTATAGTCGTCGGACATGTCGGCGGCTGGCCAACTTTGGCCCGGGGTCGTGGGGACGACCCTATAGTCGTCGGACATGACGGTGGCGGACCAATCTAGTCCTGGAGTCGTGGGGACGACCCTACAGTCGTCGGACATTTCGGCGGCTTGCCAACTTTGGCCCGGGGTCGAGGGGACGACCCTATAGTCGTCGGACTTGACGGTGGCGGGCCAATCTAGACTCGCGGTCGTGGGGACGACCCTATAATCGTCGGACATGACGGTGGCGGGCCAATCTAGTCCCGGGGTCGTGCGGACGACCCTATAGTTGTCGGACATGTCGGCGGCTGGCCAACTTTGGCCCGGTGTCGTGGGGACGACTCTATAGTCGTCGGAAATGTCGGCGGCTGGCCAACCTGGACCCGGGGTCGTGGGGACGACCCGATTGTCGTCGGACATGACGGTGGCGGGCCAATCTAGTCTCGGGGTCGTGGGGACGACCCTATAGTCGTCGGACATGTCGGCGGCTGGCCAACTTTGGCCCGGGGTCGTGGGGACGACCCTATAGTCGTCGGACAAGACGGTGGCGGACCAATCTAGTCCCGGGGTCGTGGGGACGACCCTATAGTCGTCGGACATTTCGGCGGCTGGCCAACTTTGGCCCGGGGTCGTGCGGACGACCCTATAGTCGTCGGACATGTTGGCGGCTTGTCAGCCTAGTCCCGGGGTCGTGGGGACGACCCTATAGTCGTCGGACATGTTGGCGGCTGGCCAACTTTGGCCCGGGGTCGTGGGGACGATCCGATTGTCGTCGGACATGTCGGCGGCTGGCCAACCTAGACCCGGGGTCGTGGGGACGACCCTATAGTCGTCGGACATGTCGGCGGCTGGCCAACTTTGGCCCGGGGTCGTGGGGGCGACCCTATACTCGTCGGACATGTTGGCGGCTTGTCAGCCTAGTCCCGGGGTCGTGGGTACGACCCTACAGTCGTCGGACATTTCGGCGGCTTGCCAACTTTGGCCCGGGGTCGTGGGGACGACCCTATGGTCGTCGGACTTGACGGTGGCGGGCCAATCTAGTCCCGAGGTCCTGGGGACGACCCTATAGTCGTCGGACTTGACGGTGGCGGGCCAATCTAGTCCCGGGGTCGTGGGGACGACCCTACAGTCGTCGGACATTTCGGCGGCTTGCCAACTTTGGCCCGGGGTCGTGGGGACGACCCTATAGTCGTCGGACATGTTGGCGGCTTGTCAGCCTAGTCCCGGGGTCGTGGGTACGACCCTACAGTCGTCGGACATTTCGGCGGCTTGCCAACTTTGGCCCGGGGTCGTGGGGACGACCCTATAGTCGTCAGACATGACGGTGGCGGGCCAATCTAGTCCCGGGGTCGTGGGGACGACCCTATAGTCGTCGGACATTTCGGCGGCTGGCCAACTTTGGCCCGGGGTCGTGGGGACGACCCTATAGTCGTCGGACATGTTGGCGGCTTGTCAGCCTAGTCCCGGGGTCGTGGGGACGACCCTATAGTCGTCGGACATTTCGGCGGCTGGCCAACTTTGGCCCGGGGTCGTGGGGACGACCCTATAGTCGTCGGACATGTTGGCGGCTTGTCAGCCTAGTCCCGGGGTCGTGGGTACGGCCCTATAGTCGTCGGACATGTTGGCGGCTTGTCAGCCTAGTCCCGGGGTCGTGGGGACGACCCTATAGTCGTCGGACATTTCGGCGGCTGGCCAACTTTGGCCCGGGGTCGTGGGGACGACCCTATAGTCGTCGGACATGTTGGCGGCTTGTCAGCCTAGTCCCGGGGTCGTGGGTACGGCCCTATAGTCGTCGGACAAGTCGGCGGCGGGCCAACCTTGTCCCGGGGTCGTGGGGACGACCCTATAGTCGTCGGACATGTCGGCGGCTGGCCAACTTTGGCCCGGTGTCGTGGGGACGACTCTATAGTCGTCGGAAATGTCGGCGGCTGGCCAACTTTGGCCCGTGGTTGTGGGGACGACCCTATAGTCGTTGGACATGACGGTGGCGGGCCAATCTAGTCCCGGGGTCGTGGGTAAGACCCTATAGTCGTCGGACAAGACGGCGGCTGGACATCTTTGGCCCGGGGTCGTGGGGACGACCCTATAGTCGTCGGACATGTTGGCGGGTTGTCAGCCTAGTCCCGGGGTCGTGGGGACGACCCTATAGTCGTCGGACATGATGGTGGCGGACCAATCTAGTCCCGGGGTCGTGGGGACGACCGTATAGTCGTCGCACATGTCGGCGGCTGGCCAACTTTGGCCCGTGGTCGTGGGGACGATCCAATAATCGTCGGAAATGTCGGCGGCTGGACAACTTTGGCCCGTGGTTGTGGGGACGACCCTATAGTCGTCGGACATGTCGGCGGCTGGCCAACCTAGACCCGGGGTCGTGGGGACGACCCTATTGTCGTCGGACATGGCGGTGGCGGGCCAATCTAGTCCCGGGGTCGTGGGTAAGACCCTATAGTCGTCGGACAAGACGGCGGCTGGACATCTTTGGCCCGGGGTCGTGGGGACGACCCTATAGTCGTCGGACATGTTGGCAGCTTGTCAGCCTAGTCCCGGGGTCGTGGGTACGGCCCTATAGTCGTCGGACAAGTCGGCGGCGGGCCAACCTTGTCCCGGGGTCGTGGGGACGACCCTATAGTCGTCGGACATGTCGGCGGCTGGCCAACTTTGGCCCGGTGTCGTGGGGACGACTCTATAGTCGTCGGAAATGTCGGCGGCTGGCCAACTTTGGCCCGTGGTTGTGGGGACGACCCTATAGTCGTTGGACATGACGGTGGCGGGCCAATCTAGTCCCGGGGTCGTGGGGACGACCCTATAGTCGTCGGACATGTCGGCGGCTGGCCAACATTGGCACGGTGTCGTGGGGACGACTCTATAGTCGTCGGACATTTCGGCGGCTGGCCAACTTTGGCCCGGGGTCGTGGGGACGACCCTATAGTCGTCGGACATGTTGGCGGCTTGTCAGCCTAGTCCCGGGGTCGTGGGGACGACCCTATAGTCGTCGGACATTTCGGCGGCTGGCCAACTTTGGCCCGGGGTCGTGGGGACGACCCTATAGTCGTCGGACATGTTTGCGGCTTGTCAGCCTAGTCCCGGGGTCGTGGGTACGGCCCTATAGTCGTCGGACAGGTCGGCGGCGGGCCAACCTTGTCCCGGGGTCGTGGGGACGACCCTATAGTCGTCGGACATGTCGGCGGCTGGCCAACTTTGGCCCGGTGTCGTGGGGACGACTCTATAGTCGTCGGAAATGTCGGCGGCTGGCCAACTTTGGCCCGTGGTTGTGGGGACGACCCTATAGTCGTTGGACATGACGGTGGCGGGCCAATCTAGTCCCGGGGTCGTGGGTAAGACCCTATAGTCGTCGGACAAGACGGCGGCTGGACATCTTTGGCCCGGGGTCGTGGGGACGACCCTATAGTCGTCGGACATGTTGGCGGGTTGTCAGCCTAGTCCCGGGGTCGTGGGGACGACCCTATAGTCGTCGGACATGACGGTGGCGGACCAATCTAGTCCCGGGGTCGTGGGGACGACCGTATAGTCGTCGCACATGTCGGCGGCTGGCCAACTTTGGCCCGTGGTCGTGGCGACGATCCAATAATCGTCGGACATGTCGGCGGCTGGCCAACTTTGGCCCGTGGTTGTGGGGACGACCCTATAGTCGTTGGACATGACGGTGGCGGGCCAATCTAGTCCCGGGGTCGTGGGGACGACCCTATAGTCGTCGGACATGTCGGCGGCTGGCCAACTTTGGCACGGTGTCGTGGGGACGACTCTATAGTCGTCGGAAATGTCGGCGGCTGGCCAACCTGGACCCGGGGTCGTGGAGACGACCCTATTGTCGTCGGACATGACGGTGGCGGGCCAATCTAGTCTCGGGGTCGTGGGGACGACCCTATAGTCGTCGGACATGTCGGCGGCTGGCCAACTTTGGCCCGGGGTCGTGGGGACGACCCTATAGTCGTCGGACAAGACGGTGGCGGGCCAATCTAGTCCCGGGGTCGTGGGGACGACCCTACAGTCGTCGGACATTTCGGCGGCTTGCCAACTTTGGCCCGGTGTCGTGGGGACGACTCTATAGTCGTCGGAAATGTCGGCGGCTGGCCAACTTTGGCCCGGTGTCGTGGGGACGACTCTATAGTCGTCGGAAATGTCGGCGGCTGGCCAACTTTGGCCCGTGGTTGTGGGGACGACCCTATAGTCGTTGGACATGACGGTGGCGGGCCAATCTAGTCCCGGGGTCGTGGGTAAGACCCTATAGTCGTCGGACAAGACGGCGGCTGGACATCTTTGGCCCGGGGTCGTGGGGACGACCCTATAGTCGTCGGACATGTTGGCGGGTTGTCAGCCTAGTCCCGGGGTCGTGGGGACGACCCTATAGTCGTCGGACATGACGGTGGCGGACCAATCTAGTCCCGGGGTCGTGGGGACGACCGTATAGTCGTCGCACATGTCGGCGGCTGGCCAACTTTGGCCCGTGGTCGTGGCGACGATCCAATAATCGTCGGACATGTCGGCGGCTGGCCAACTTTGGCCCGTGGTTGTGGGGACGACCCTATAGTCGTCGGACAAGTCGGCGGCGGGCCAACCTTGTCCCGGGGTCGTGGGGACGACCCTATAGTCGTCGGACATGTCGGCGGCTGGCCAACTTTGGCCCGGTGTCGTGGGGACGACTCTATAGTCGTCGGAAATGTCGGCGGCTGGCCAACTTTGGCCCGTGGTTGTGGGGACGACCCTATAGTCGTTGGACATGACGGTGGCGGGCCAATCTAGTCCCGGGGTCGTGGGTAAGACCCTATAGTCGTCGGACAAGACGGCGGCTGGACATCTTTGGCCCGGGGTCGTGGGGACGACCCTATAGTCGTCGGACATGTTGGCGGGTTGTCAGCCTAGTCCCGGGGTCGTGGGGACGACCCTATAGTCGTCGGACATGACGGTGGCGGACCAATCTAGTCCCGGGGTCGTGGGGACGACCGTATAGTCGTCGCACATGTCGGCGGCTGGCCAACTTTGGCCCGTGGTCGTGGCGACGATCCAATAATCGTCGGACATGTCGGCGGCTGGCCAACTTTGGCCCGTGGTTGTGGGGACGACCCTATAGTCGTTGGACATGACGGTGGCGGGCCAATCTAGTCCCGGGGTCGTGGGGACGACCCTATAGTCGTCGGACATGTCGGCGGCTGGCCAACTTTGGCACGGTGTCGTGGGGACGACTCTATAGTCGTCGGAAATGTCGGCGGCTGACCAACCTGGACCCGGGGTCGTGGAGACGACCCTATTGTCGTCGGACATGACGGTGGCGGGCCAATCTAGTCTCGGGGTCGTGGGGACGACCCTATAGTCGTCGGACATGTCGGCGGCTGGCCAACTTTGGCCCGGGGTCGTGGGGACGACCCTATAGTCGTCGGACAAGACGGTGGCGGGCCAATCTAGTCCCGGGGTCGTGGGGACGACCCTACAGTCGTCGGACATTTCGGCGGCTTGCCAACTTTGGCCCGGGGTCGTGGGGACGACCCTATAGTCGTCGGACATGACGGTGGCGGGCCAATCTAGTCCCGGGGTCGTGGGGACGACCCTATAGTCGTCGGACATTTCGGCGGCTTGCCAACTTTGGCCCGGGGTCGTGGGTACGACCCTACAGTCGTCGGACATTTCGGCGGCTTGCCAACTTTGGCCCGGGGTCGTGGGGACGACCCTATAGTCGTCAGACATGACGGTGGCGGGCCAATCTAGTCCCGGGGTCGTGGGGACGACCCTATAGTCGTCGGACATTTCGGCGGCTGGCCAACTTTGGCCCGGGGTCGTGGGGACGACCCTATAGTCGTCGGACATGTTGGCGGCTTGTCAGCCTAGTCCCGGGGTCGTGGGGACGACCCTATAGTCGTCGGATATTTCGGCGGCTGGCCAACTTTGGCCCGGGGTCGTGGGGACGACCCTATAGTCGTCGGACATGTCGGCGGCTGGCCAACTTTGGCCCGTGGTTGTGGGGACGACCCTATAGTCGTTGGACATGTCGGTGGCGGGCCAATCTAGTCCCGCGGTCGTGGGTAAGACCCTATAGTCGTCGGACAAGACGGCGGCTGGACATCTTTGGCCCGGGGTCGTGGGGACGACCCTATAGTCGTCGGAAATGTCGGCGGCTGACCAACCTGGACCCGGGGTCGTGGGGACGTCCCTATTGTCGTCGGACATGACGGTGGCGGGCCAATCTAGACTCGCGGTCGTGGGGACGACCCTATAATCGTCGGACATGACGGTGGCGGGCCAATCTAGTCCCGGGGTCGTGCGGGCGACCCTATAGTTGTCGGACATGTCGGCGGCTGGCCAACTTTGGCCCGGTGTCGTGGGAACGACTCTATAGTCGTCGGAAATGTCGGCGGCTGGCCAACCTGGACCCGGGGTCGTGGGGACGACCCTATTGTCGTCGGACATGACGGTGGCGGGCCAATCTAGTCTCGGGGTCGTGGGGACGACCCTATAGTCGTCGGACATGTCGGCGGCTGGCCAACTTTGGCCCGGGGTCGTGGGGACGACCCTATAGTCGTCGGACAAGACGGTGGCGGACCAATCTAGTCCCGGGGTCGTGGGGACGACCCTATAGTCGTCGGACATTTCGGCGGCTGGCCAACTTTGGCCCGGGGTCGTGAGGACGACCCTATAGTCGTCGGACATGTTGGCGGCTTGTCAGCCTAGTCCCGGGGTCGTGGGGACGACCCTATAGTCGTCGGACATTTCGGCGGCTGGCCAACTTTGGCCCGGGGTCGTGGGGACGACCCTATAGTCGTCGGACATGTTGGCGGCTGGCCAACTTTGGCGCGTGGTCGTGGGGACGATCCGATTGTCGTCGGACATGTCGGCGGCTGGCCAACTTTGGCCCGTGGTCGTGGGGACGATCCAATAGTCGTCGGACATGTCGGCGGCTGGCCAACTTTGGCGCGTGGTCGTGGGGACGATCCGATTGTCGTCGGACTTGACGGTGGCGGGCCAATCTAGTCCCAGGGTCGTGGGGACGACCCTACAGTCGTCGGACATTTCGGCGGCTTGCCAACTTTGGCCCGGGGTCGTGGGGACGACCCTATAGTCGTCGGACATTTCGGCGGCTGGCCAACTTTGGCCCGGGGTCGTGGGGACGACCCTATAGTCGTCGGACATGTTGGCGGCTTGTCAGCCTAGTCCCGGGGTCGTGGGTACGGCCCTATAGTCGTCGGACAAGTCGGCGGCGGGCCAATCTAGTCCCGGGGTCGTGGGGACGACCCTATAGTCGTCGGACATGTTGGCGGCTGGCCAACTTTGGCGCGTGGTCGTGGGGACGATCCGATTGTCGTCGGACATGTCGGCGGCTGGCCAACTTTGGCCCGTGGTCGTGGGGACGATCCAATAGTCGTCGGACATGTCGGCGGCTGGCCAACTTTGGCGCGTGGTCGTGGGGACGATCCGATTGTCGTCGGACTTGACGGTGGCGGGCCAATCTAGTCCCGGGGTCGTGGGGACGACCCTACAGTCGTCGGACATTTCGGCGGCTTGCCAACTTTGGCCCGGGGTCGTGGGGACGACCCTATAGTCGTCGGACATGTTGGCGGCTTGTCAGCCTAGTCCCGGGGTCGTGGGTACGACCCTACAGTCGTCGGACATTTCGGCGGCTTGCCAACTTTGGCCCGGGGTCGTGGGGACGACCGTATAGTCGTCAGACATGGCGGTGGCGGGCCAATCTAGTCCCGGGGTCGTGGGGACGACCCTATAGTCGTCGGACATTTCGGCGGCTGGCCAACTTTGGCCCGGGGTCGTGGGGACGACCCTATAGTCGTCGGACATGTTGGCGGCTTGTCAGCCTAGTCCCGGGGTCGTGGGGACGACCCTATAGTCGTCGGACATTTCGGCGGCTGGCCAACTTTGGCCCGGGGTCGTGGGGACGACCCTATAGTCGTCGGACATGTTGGCGGCTTGTCAGCCTAGTCCCGGGGTCGTGGGTACGGCCCTATAGTCGTCAGACAAGTCGGCGGCGGGCCAACCTTGTCCCGGGGTCGTGGGGACGACCCTATAGTCGTCGGACATGTCGGCGGCTGGCCAACTTTGGCCCGGTGTCGTGGGGACGACTCTATAGTCGTCGGAAATGTCGGCGGCTGGCCAACTTTGGCCCGTGGTTGTGGGGACGACCCTATAGTCGTTGGACATGACGGTGGCGGGCCAATCTAGTCCCGGGGTCGTGGGGACGACCCTATAGTCGTCGGACATGTCGGCGGCTGGCCAACTTTGGCACGGTGTCGTGGGGACGACTCTATAGTCGTCGGAAATGTCGGCGGCTGGCCAACCTGGACCCGGGGTCGTGGAGACGACCCTATTGTCGTCGGACATGACGGTGGCGGGCCAATCTAGTCCCGGGGTCGTAGGGACGACCCTATAGTCGTCGGACATGTTAGCGATTGGCCAACATTGGCCCGGTGTCGTGGGGACGACTCTATAGTCGTCGGAATGTCGGCGGCTGGCCAACTTTGGCCCGGTGTCGTGGGGACGACTCTATAGTCGTCGGAAATGTCGGCGGCTGGCCAACCTGGACCCGGGGTCCTGGGGACGACCCTATTGTCGTCGGACATGACGGTGGCGGGCCAATCTAGTCTCGGGGTCGTGGGGACGACCCTATAGTCGTCGGACATGTCGGCGGCTGGCCAAGTTTGGCCCGTGGTCGTGGGGACGACCCTATAGTCGTGTGACATGACGGTGGCGGGCTAATCTAGTCCCGGGGTCGTGGGGACGACCCTATAGGCGTCGGACAAGACGGCGGCTGGACATCTTTGGCCCGTGGTCGTGGGGACGACCCAATAGTGGTCGGACATGTCGGCGGCTGGCCAACCTAGTCCCGAGGTCGTGGGGACGACCCTATAGTCGTCGGACTTGACGGTGGCGGACCAATCTAGTCCCGGGGTCGTGGGGACGACCCTATAGTCGAACATGTCGGCGGCTGGCCAACTTTGGCCCGCGGTCGTGGGGATGATCCAATAGTCGTCGGACATGACGGTGGCGGGCCAATCTAGTCCCGGGGTCATGGGGACGACCCTATAGTCGTCGAACAAGTCGGCGGCGGGACAAGCTTGTCCCGGGGTCGTGGGGACGACCCTATAATCGTCGGACATGACGGTGCCGGGCCAATCTAGTCCCGGGGTCGTGGTGACGACCCTATAGTCGTCGGACATGTCGGCGGCTGGCCAACTTTGGACCGGTGTCGTGGGGACGACTCTATAGTCGTCGGAAATGTCGGCGGCTGGCCAACCTGGACCCGGGGTCGTGGAGACGACCCTATTGCCGTCGGACATGACGGTGGCGGGCCAATCTAGTCTCGGGGTAGTGGGAACGACCCTATAGTCGTCGGACATGTCGGCGGCTGGCCAACTTTGGCCCGGGGTCGTGGGGACGACCCTATAGTCGTCGGACATGACGGTGGCGGACCAATCTAGTCCTGGAGTCGTGGGGACGACCCTACAGTCGTCGGACATTTCGGCGGCTTGCCAACTTTGGCCCGGGGTCGAGGGGACGACCCTATAGTCGTCGGACTTGACGGTGGCCGGCCAATCTAGTCCCGGGGTCGTGGGGACGACCCTATAGTCGTCGGACATTTCGGCGGCTGGCCAACTTTGGCCCGGGGTCGTGGGGACGACCCTATAATCGTCGGACATGACGGTGGCGGGCCAATCTAGTCCCGGGGTCGTAGGGACGACCCTATAGTCGTCGGACATGTTGGCGATTGGCCAACATTGGCCCGGGGTCGTCGGGACGACCCTATAGTCGTCGGACATGTCTGCGGCTGGCCAACCTAGTCCCGGGGTCGTGGGGACGACCCTATAGTCGTCGGACATTTCGGCGGCTTGCCAACTTTGGCCCGGGTTCGTGGGGACGACCCTATAGTCGTCGGACATGTCGGCGGCTGGCCAACTTTGGCCCGTGGTTGTGGGGACGACGCTATAGTCGTTGGACATGACGGTGGCGGGCCAATCTAGTCCCGGGGTCGTGGGGACGACCCTATAGTCGTCGGACATGTCGGCGGCTGGCCAACTTTGGACCGGTGTCGTGCGGACGACTCTATAGTCGTCGGAAATGTCGGCGGCTGGCCAACCTGGACCCGGGGTCGTGGGGACGACCCTATTGTCGTCGGACATGACGGTGGCGGGCCAATCTAGTCTCGGAGTCGTGGGGACGACCCTATAGTCGTCGGACATGTCGGCGGCTGACCAACTTAGGCCCAGGGTCGTGGGGACGACCCTATAGTCGTCGGACATGACGGTGGCGGACCAATCTAGTCCCGGGGTCGTGGGGACGACCGTATAGTCGTCGCACATGTCGGCGGCTGGCCAACTTTGGCCCGTGGTCGTGCGGACGATCCAATAATCGTCGGACATGTCGGCGGCTGGCCAACTTTGGCCCGTGGTTGTGGGGACGACCCTATAGTCGTTGGACATGACGGTGGCGGGCCAATCTAGTCCCGGGGTCCTGGGGACGACCCTATAGTCGTCGGACAAGACGGCGGCTGGACATCTTTGGCCCGGGGTCGTGGGGACGACCCTACAGTCGTCGGACATTTCGGCGGCTTGCCAACTTTGGCCCGGGGTCGTGGGGACGACCCCATAGTCGTCGGACATGTCGGCGGCTGGCCAACTTTGGCCTGTGGTTGTGGGGACGACCCGATAGTCGTTGGACATGACGGTGGCGGGCCAATCTAGTCCCGGGGTCGTGGGTAAGACCCTATAGTCGTCGGACAAGACGGCGGCTGGACATCTTTGGCCCGGGGTCGTGGGGACGACCCTATAGTCGTCGGAAATGTCGGCGGCTGACCAACCTGGACCCGGGGTCGTGGGGACGTCCCTATTGTCGTCGGACATGACGGTGGCGGGCCAATCTAGACTCGCGGTCGTGGGGACGACCCTATAATCGTCGGACATGACGGTGGCGGGCCAATCTAGTCCCGGGGTCGTGCGGACGACCCTATAGTTGTCGGACATGTCGGCGGCTGGCCAACTTTGGCCCGGTGTCGTGGGGACGACTCTATAGTCGTCGGAAATGTCGGCGGCTGGCCAACCTGGACCCGGGGTCGTGGGGACGACCCTATTGTCGTCGGACATGACGGTGGCGGGCCAATCTAGTCTCGGGGTCGTGGGGACGACCCTATAGTCGTCGGACATGTCGGCGGCTGGCCAACTTTGGCCCGGGGTCGTGGGGACGACCCTATAGTCGTCGGACAAGACGGTGGCGGGCCAATCTAGTCCCGGGGTCGTGGGGACGACCCTACAGTCGTCGGACATTTCGGCGGCTTGCCAACTTTGGCCCGGGGTCGTGGGGACGACCCTATAGTCGTCGGACATGACGGTGGCGGGCCAATCTAGTCCCGGGGTCGTGGGGACGACCCTATAGTCGTCGGACATTTCGGCGGCTTGCCAACTTTGGCCCGGGGTCGTGGGTACGACCCTACAGTCGTCGGACATTTCGGCGGCTTGCCAACTTTGGCCCGGGGTCGTGGGGACGACCCTATAGTCGTCAGACATGACGGTGGCGGGCCAATCTAGTCCTGGGGTCGTGGGGACGACCCTATAGTCGTCGGACATTTCGGCGGCTGGCCAACTTTGGCCCGGGGTCGTGGGGACGACCCTATAGTCGTCGGACATGTTGGCGGCTTGTCAGCCTAGTCCCGGGGTCGTGGGGACAACCCTATAGTCGTCGGACATTTCGGCGGCTGGCCAAATTTGGCCCGGGGTCGTGGGGACGACCCTATAGTCGTCGGACATGTCGGCGGCTGGCCAACTTTGGCCCGTGGTTGTGGGGACGACCCTATAGTCGTTGGACATGACGGTGGCGGGCCAATCTAGTCCCGGGGTCGTGGGTAAGACCCTATAGTCGTCGGACAAGACGGCGGCTGGACATCTTTGGCCCGGGGTCGTGGGGACGACCCTATAGTCGTCGGAAATGTCGGCGGCTGACCAACCTGGACCCGGGGTCGTGGGGACGTCCCTATTGTCGTCGGACATGACGGTGGCGGGCCAATCTAGACTCGGGGTCGTGGGGACGACCCTATAATCGTCGGACATGACGGTGGCGGGCCAATCTAGTCCCGGGGTCGTGCGGGCGACCCTATAGTTGTCGGACATGTCGGCGGCTTGCCAACTTTGGCCCGGTGTCGTGGGAACGACTCTATAGTCGTCGGAAATGTCGGCGGCTGGCCAACTTTGGCCCGTGGTTGTGGGGACGACCCTATAGTCGTCGGACTTGACGGTGGCGGACCAATCTAGTCCCGGGGTCGTGGGGACGACCCTATAGTCGAACATGTCGGCGGCTGGCCAACTTTGGACCGGTGTCGTGGGGACGACTCTATAGTCGTCGGAAATGTCGGCGGCTGGCCAACCTGGACCCGGGGTCGTGGAGACGACCCTATTGTCGTCGGACAAGACGGTGGCGGGCCAATCTAGTCTCGGGGTAGTGGGGACGACCCTATAGTCGTCGGACATGTCGGCGGCTGGCCAACTTTGGCCCGGGGTCGTGGGGACGACCCTATAGTCGTCGGACATGACGGTGGCGGACCAATCTAGTCCTGGAGTCGTGGGGACGACCCTACAGTCGTCGGACATTTCGGCGGCTTGCCAACTTTGGCCCGGGGTCGAGGGGACGACCCTATAGTCGTCGGACTTGACGGTGGCGGGCCAATCTAGACTCGCGGTCGTGGGGACGACCCTATAATCGTCGGACATGACGGTGGCGGGCCAATCTAGTCCCGGGGTCGTGCGGACGACCCTATAGTTGTCGGACATGTCGGCGGCTGGCCAACTTTGGCCCGGTGTCGTGGGGACGACTCTATAGTCGTCGGAAATGTCGGCGGCTGGCCAACCTGGACCCGGGGTCGTGGGGACGACCCGATTGTCGTCGGACATGACGGTGGCGGGCCAATCTAGTCTCGGGGTCGTGGGGACGACCCTATAGTCGTCGGACATGTCGGCGGCTGGCCAACTTTGGCCCGGGGTCGTGGGGACGACCCTATAGTCGTCGGACAAGACGGTGGCGGACCAATCTAGTCCCGGGGTCGTGGGGACGACCCTATAGTCGTCGGACATTTCGGCGGCTGGCCAACTTTGGCCCGGGGTCGTGCGGACGACCCTATAGTCGTCGGACATGTTGGCGGCTTGTCAGCCTAGTCCCGGGGTCGTGGGGACGACCCTATAGTCGTCGGACATGTTGGCGGCTGGCCAACTTTGGCCCGGGGTCGTGGGGACGATCCGATTGTCGTCGGACATGTCGGCGGCTGGCCAACCTAGACCCGGGGTCGTGGGGACGACCCTATAGTCGTCGGACATGTCGGCGGCTGGCCAACTTTGGCCCGGGGTCGTGGGGGCGACCCTATACTCGTCGGACATGTTGGCGGCTTGTCAGCCTAGTCCCGGGGTCGTGGGTACGACCCTACAGTCGTCGGACATTTCGGCGGCTTGCCAACTTTGGCCCGGGGTCGTGGGGACGACCCTATGGTCGTCGGACTTGACGGTGGCGGGCCAATCTAGTCCCGAGGTCCTGGGGACGACCCTATAGTCGTCGGACTTGACGGTGGCGGGCCAATCTAGTCCCGGGGTCGTGGGGACGACCCTACAGTCGTCGGACATTTCGGCGGCTTGCCAACTTTGGCCCGGGGTCGTGGGGACGACCCTATAGTCGTCGGACATGTTGGCGGCTTGTCAGCCTAGTCCCGGGGTCGTGGGTACGACCCTACAGTCGTCGGACATTTCGGCGGCTTGCCAACTTTGGCCCGGGGTCGTGGGGACGACCCTATAGTCGTCAGACATGACGGTGGCGGGCCAATCTAGTCCCGGGGTCGTGGGGACGACCCTATAGTCGTCGGACATTTCGGCGGCTGGCCAACTTTGGCCCGGGGTCGTGGGGACGACCCTATAGTCGTCGGACATGTTGGCGGCTTGTCAGCCTAGTCCCGGGGTCGTGGGGACGACCCTATAGTCGTCGGACATTTCGGCGGCTGGCCAACTTTGGCCCGGGGTCGTGGGGACGACCCTATAGTCGTCGGACATGTTGGCGGCTTGTCAGCCTAGTCCCGGGGTCGTGGGTACGGCCCTATAGTCGTCGGACATGTTGGCGGCTTGTCAGCCTAGTCCCGGGGTCGTGGGGACGACCCTATAGTCGTCGGACATTTCGGCGGCTGGCCAACTTTGGCCCGGGGTCGTGGGGACGACCCTATAGTCGTCAGACATGACGGTGGCGGGCCAATCTAGTCCCGGGGTCGTGGGGACGACCCTATAGTCGTCGGACATTTCGGCGGCTGGCCAACTTTGGCCCGGGGTCGTGGGGACGACCCTATAGTCGTCGGACATGTTGGCGGCTTGTCAGCCTAGTCCCGGGGTCGTGGGGACGACCCTATAGTCGTCGGACATTTCGGCGGCTGGCCAACTTTGGCCCGGGGTCGTGGGGACGACCCTATAGTCGTCGGACATGTTGGCGGCTTGTCAGCCTAGTCCCGGGGTCGTGGGTACGGCCCTATAGTCGTCGGACATGTTGGCGGCTTGTCAGCCTAGTCCCGGGGTCGTGGGGACGACCCTATAGTCGTCGGACATTTCGGCGGCTGGCCAACTTTGGCCCGGGGTCGTGGGGACGACCCTATAGTCGTCGGACATGTTGGCGGCTTGTCAGCCTAGTCCCGGGGTCGTGGGTACGGCCCTATAGTCGTCGGACAAGTCGGCGGCGGGCCAACCTTGTCCCGGGGTCGTGGGGACGACCCTATAGTCGTCGGACATGTCGGCGGCTGGCCAACTTTGGCCCGGTGTCGTGGGGACGACTCTATAGTCGTCGGAAATGTCGGCGGCTGGCCAACTTTGGCCCGTGGTTGTGGGGACGACCCTATAGTCGTTGGACATGACGGTGGCGGGCCAATCTAGTCCCGGGGTCGTGGGTAAGACCCTATAGTCGTCGGACAAGACGGCGGCTGGACATCTTTGGCCCGGGGTCGTGGGGACGACCCTATAGTCGTCGGACATGTTGGCGGGTTGTCAGCCTAGTCCCGGGGTCGTGGGGACGACCCTATAGTCGTCGGACATGATGGTGGCGGACCAATCTAGTCCCGGGGTCGTGGGGACGACCGTATAGTCGTCGCACATGTCGGCGGCTGGCCAACTTTGGCCCGTGGTCGTGGGGACGATCCAATAATCGTCGGAAATGTCGGCGGCTGGACAACTTTGGCCCGTGGTTGTGGGGACGACCCTATAGTCGTCGGACATGTCGGCGGCTGGCCAACCTAGACCCGGGGTCGTGGGGACGACCCTATTGTCGTCGGACATGGCGGTGGCGGGCCAATCTAGTCCCGGGGTCGTGGGTAAGACCCTATAGTCGTCGGACAAGACGGCGGCTGGACATCTTTGGCCCGGGGTCGTGGGGACGACCCTATAGTCGTCGGACATGTTGGCAGCTTGTCAGCCTAGTCCCGGGGTCGTGGGTACGGCCCTATAGTCGTCGGACAAGTCGGCGGCGGGCCAACCTTGTCCCGGGGTCGTGGGGACGACCCTATAGTCGTCGGACATGTCGGCGGCTGGCCAACTTTGGCCCGGTGTCGTGGGGACGACTCTATAGTCGTCGGAAATGTCGGCGGCTGGCCAACTTTGGCCCGTGGTTGTGGGGACGACCCTATAGTCGTTGGACATGACGGTGGCGGGCCAATCTAGTCCCGGGGTCGTGGGGACGACCCTATAGTCGTCGGACATGTCGGCGGCTGGCCAACATTGGCACGGTGTCGTGGGGACGACTCTATAGTCGTCGGACATTTCGGCGGCTGGCCAACTTTGGCCCGGGGTCGTGGGGACGACCCTATAGTCGTCGGACATGTTGGCGGCTTGTCAGCCTAGTCCCGGGGTCGTGGGGACGACCCTATAGTCGTCGGACATTTCGGCGGCTGGCCAACTTTGGCCCGGGGTCGTGGGGACGACCCTATAGTCGTCGGACATGTTTGCGGCTTGTCAGCCTAGTCCCGGGGTCGTGGGTACGGCCCTATAGTCGTCGGACAGGTCGGCGGCGGGCCAACCTTGTCCCGGGGTCGTGGGGACGACCCTATAGTCGTCGGACATGTCGGCGGCTGGCCAACTTTGGCCCGGTGTCGTGGGGACGACTCTATAGTCGTCGGAAATGTCGGCGGCTGGCCAACTTTGGCCCGTGGTTGTGGGGACGACCCTATAGTCGTTGGACATGACGGTGGCGGGCCAATCTAGTCCCGGGGTCGTGGGTAAGACCCTATAGTCGTCGGACAAGACGGCGGCTGGACATCTTTGGCCCGGGGTCGTGGGGACGACCCTATAGTCGTCGGACATGTTGGCGGGTTGTCAGCCTAGTCCCGGGGTCGTGGGGACGACCCTATAGTCGTCGGACATGACGGTGGCGGACCAATCTAGTCCCGGGGTCGTGGGGACGACCGTATAGTCGTCGCACATGTCGGCGGCTGGCCAACTTTGGCCCGTGGTCGTGGCGACGATCCAATAATCGTCGGACATGTCGGCGGCTGGCCAACTTTGGCCCGTGGTTGTGGGGACGACCCTATAGTCGTTGGACATGACGGTGGCGGGCCAATCTAGTCCCGGGGTCGTGGGGACGACCCTATAGTCGTCGGACATGTCGGCGGCTGGCCAACTTTGGCACGGTGTCGTGGGGACGACTCTATAGTCGTCGGAAATGTCGGCGGCTGGCCAACCTGGACCCGGGGTCGTGGAGACGACCCTATTGTCGTCGGACATGACGGTGGCGGGCCAATCTAGTCTCGGGGTCGTGGGGACGACCCTATAGTCGTCGGACATGTCGGCGGCTGGCCAACTTTGGCCCGGGGTCGTGGGGACGACCCTATAGTCGTCGGACAAGACGGTGGCGGGCCAATCTAGTCCCGGGGTCGTGGGGACGACCCTACAGTCGTCGGACATTTCGGCGGCTTGCCAACTTTGGCCCGGTGTCGTGGGGACGACTCTATAGTCGTCGGAAATGTCGGCGGCTGGCCAACTTTGGCCCGGTGTCGTGGGGACGACTCTATAGTCGTCGGAAATGTCGGCGGCTGGCCAACTTTGGCCCGTGGTTGTGGGGACGACCCTATAGTCGTTGGACATGACGGTGGCGGGCCAATCTAGTCCCGGGGTCGTGGGTAAGACCCTATAGTCGTCGGACAAGACGGCGGCTGGACATCTTTGGCCCGGGGTCGTGGGGACGACCCTATAGTCGTCGGACATGTTGGCGGGTTGTCAGCCTAGTCCCGGGGTCGTGGGGACGACCCTATAGTCGTCGGACATGACGGTGGCGGACCAATCTAGTCCCGGGGTCGTGGGGACGACCGTATAGTCGTCGCACATGTCGGCGGCTGGCCAACTTTGGCCCGTGGTCGTGGCGACGATCCAATAATCGTCGGACATGTCGGCGGCTGGCCAACTTTGGCCCGTGGTTGTGGGGACGACCCTATAGTCGTCGGACAAGTCGGCGGCGGGCCAACCTTGTCCCGGGGTCGTGGGGACGACCCTATAGTCGTCGGACATGTCGGCGGCTGGCCAACTTTGGCCCGGTGTCGTGGGGACGACTCTATAGTCGTCGGAAATGTCGGCGGCTGGCCAACTTTGGCCCGTGGTTGTGGGGACGACCCTATAGTCGTTGGACATGACGGTGGCGGGCCAATCTAGTCCCGGGGTCGTGGGTAAGACCCTATAGTCGTCGGACAAGACGGCGGCTGGACATCTTTGGCCCGGGGTCGTGGGGACGACCCTATAGTCGTCGGACATGTTGGCGGGTTGTCAGCCTAGTCCCGGGGTCGTGGGGACGACCCTATAGTCGTCGGACATGACGGTGGCGGACCAATCTAGTCCCGGGGTCGTGGGGACGACCGTATAGTCGTCGCACATGTCGGCGGCTGGCCAACTTTGGCCCGTGGTCGTGGCGACGATCCAATAATCGTCGGACATGTCGGCGGCTGGCCAACTTTGGCCCGTGGCTGTGGGGACGACCCTATAGTCGTTGGACATGACGGTGGCGGGCCAATCTAGTCCCGGGGTCGTGGGGACGACCCTATAGTCGTCGGACATGTCGGCGGCTGGCCAACTTTGGCACGGTGTCGTGGGGACGACTCTATAGTCGTCGGAAATGTCGGCGGCTGACCAACCTGGACCCGGGGTCGTGGAGACGACCCTATTGTCGTCGGACATGACGGTGGCGGGCCAATCTAGTCTCGGGGTCGTGGGGACGACCCTATAGTCGTCGGACATGTCGGCGGCTGGCCAACTTTGGCCCGGGGTCGTGGGGACGACCCTATAGTCGTCGGACAAGACGGTGGCGGGCCAATCTAGTCCCGGGGTCGTGGGGACGACCCTACAGTCGTCGGACATTTCGGCGGCTTGCCAACTTTGGCCCGGGGTCGTGGGGACGACCCTATAGTCGTCGGACATGACGGTGGCGGGCCAATCTAGTCCCGGGGTCGTGGGGACGACCCTATAGTCGTCGGACATTTCGGCGGCTTGCCAACTTTGGCCCGGGGTCGTGGGTACGACCCTACAGTCGTCGGACATTTCGGCGGCTTGCCAACTTTGGCCCGGGGTCGTGGGGACGACCCTATAGTCGTCAGACATGACGGTGGCGGGCCAATCTAGTCCCGGGGTCGTGGGGACGACCCTATAGTCGTCGGACATTTCGGCGGCTGGCCAACTTTGGCCCGGGGTCGTGGGGACGACCCTATAGTCGTCGGACATGTTGGCGGCTTGTCAGCCTAGTCCCGGGGTCGTGGGGACGACCCTATAGTCGTCGGATATTTCGGCGGCTGGCCAACTTTGGCCCGGGGTCGTGGGGACGACCCTATAGTCGTCGGACATGTCGGCGGCTGGCCAACTTTGGCCCGTGGTTGTGGGGACGACCCTATAGTCGTTGGACATGTCGGTGGCGGGCCAATCTAGTCCCGCGGTCGTGGGTAAGACCCTATAGTCGTCGGACAAGACGGCGGCTGGACATCTTTGGCCCGGGGTCGTGGGGACGACCCTATAGTCGTCGGAAATGTCGGCGGCTGACCAACCTGGACCCGGGGTCGTGGGGACGTCCCTATTGTCGTCGGACATGACGGTGGCGGGCCAATCTAGACTCGCGGTCGTGGGGACGACCCTATAATCGTCGGACATGACGGTGGCGGGCCAATCTAGTCCCGGGGTCGTGCGGGCGACCCTATAGTTGTCGGACATGTCGGCGGCTGGCCAACTTTGGCCCGGTGTCGTGGGAACGACTCTATAGTCGTCGGAAATGTCGGCGGCTGGCCAACCTGGACCCGGGGTCGTGGGGACGACCCTATTGTCGTCGGACATGACGGTGGCGGGCCAATCTAGTCTCGGGGTCGTGGGGACGACCCTATAGTCGTCGGACATGTCGGCGGCTGGCCAACTTTGGCCCGGGGTCGTGGGGACGACCCTATAGTCGTCGGACAAGACGGTGGCGGACCAATCTAGTCCCGGGGTCGTGGGGACGACCCTATAGTCGTCGGACATTTCGGCGGCTGGCCAACTTTGGCCCGGGGTCGTGAGGACGACCCTATAGTCGTCGGACATGTTGGCGGCTTGTCAGCCTAGTCCCGGGGTCGTGGGGACGACCCTATAGTCGTCGGACATTTCGGCGGCTGGCCAACTTTGGCCCGGGGTCGTGGGGACGACCCTATAGTCGTCGGACATGTTGGCGGCTGGCCAACTTTGGCGCGTGGTCGTGGGGACGATCCGATTGTCGTCGGACATGTCGGCGGCTGGCCAACTTTGGCCCGTGGTCGTGGGGACGATCCAATAGTCGTCGGACATGTCGGCGGCTGGCCAACTTTGGCGCGTGGTCGTGGGGACGATCCGATTGTCGTCGGACTTGACGGTGGCGGGCCAATCTAGTCCCAGGGTCGTGGGGACGACCCTACAGTCGTCGGACATTTCGGCGGCTTGCCAACTTTGGCCCGGGGTCGTGGGGACGACCCTATAGTCGTCGGACATTTCGGCGGCTGGCCAACTTTGGCCCGGGGTCGTGGGGACGACCCTATAGTCGTCGGACATGTTGGCGGCTTGTCAGCCTAGTCCCGGGGTCGTGGGTACGGCCCTATAGTCGTCGGACAAGTCGGCGGCGGGCCAATCTAGTCCCGGGGTCGTGGGGACGACCCTATAGTCGTCGGACATGTTGGCGGCTGGCCAACTTTGGCGCGTGGTCGTGGGGACGATCCGATTGTCGTCGGACATGTCGGCGGCTGGCCAACTTTGGCCCGTGGTCGTGGGGACGATCCAATAGTCGTCGGACATGTCGGCGGCTGGCCAACTTTGGCGCGTGGTCGTGGGGACGATCCGATTGTCGTCGGACTTGACGGTGGCGGGCCAATCTAGTCCCGGGGTCGTGGGGACGACCCTACAGTCGTCGGACATTTCGGCGGCTTGCCAACTTTGGCCCGGGGTCGTGGGGACGACCCTATAGTCGTCGGACATGTTGGCGGCTTGTCAGCCTAGTCCCGGGGTCGTGGGTACGACCCTACAGTCGTCGGACATTTCGGCGGCTTGCCAACTTTGGCCCGGGGTCGTGGGGACGACCGTATAGTCGTCAGACATGGCGGTGGCGGGCCAATCTAGTCCCGGGGTCGTGGGGACGACCCTATAGTCGTCGGACATTTCGGCGGCTGGCCAACTTTGGCCCGGGGTCGTGGGGACGACCCTATAGTCGTCGGACATGTTGGCGGCTTGTCAGCCTAGTCCCGGGGTCGTGGGGACGACCCTATAGTCGTCGGACATTTCGGCGGCTGGCCAACTTTGGCCCGGGGTCGTGGGGACGACCCTATAGTCGTCGGACATGTTGGCGGCTTGTCAGCCTAGTCCCGGGGTCGTGGGTACGGCCCTATAGTCGTCAGACAAGTCGGCGGCGGGCCAACCTTGTCCCGGGGTCGTGGGGACGACCCTATAGTCGTCGGACATGTCGGCGGCTGGCCAACTTTGGCCCGGTGTCGTGGGGACGACTCTATAGTCGTCGGAAATGTCGGCGGCTGGCCAACTTTGGCCCGTGGTTGTGGGGACGACCCTATAGTCGTTGGACATGACGGTGGCGGGCCAATCTAGTCCCGGGGTCGTGGGGACGACCCTATAGTCGTCGGACATGTCGGCGGCTGGCCAACTTTGGCACGGTGTCGTGGGGACGACTCTATAGTCGTCGGAAATGTCGGCGGCTGGCCAACCTGGACCCGGGGTCGTGGAGACGACCCTATTGTCGTCGGACATGACGGTGGCGGGCCAATCTAGTCCCGGGGTCGTAGGGACGACCCTATAGTCGTCGGACATGTTAGCGATTGGCCAACATTGGCCCGGTGTCGTGGGGACGACTCTATAGTCGTCGGAATGTCGGCGGCTGGCCAACTTTGGCCCGGTGTCGTGGGGACGACTCTATAGTCGTCGGAAATGTCGGCGGCTGGCCAACCTGGACCCGGGGTCCTGGGGACGACCCTATTGTCGTCGGACATGACGGTGGCGGGCCAATCTAGTCTCGGGGTCGTGGGGACGACCCTATAGTCGTCGGACATGTCGGCGGCTGGCCAAGTTTGGCCCGTGGTCGTGGGGACGACCCTATAGTCGTGTGACATGACGGTGGCGGGCTAATCTAGTCCCGGGGTCGTGGGGACGACCCTATAGGCGTCGGACAAGACGGCGGCTGGACATCTTTGGCCCGTGGTCGTGGGGACGACCCAATAGTGGTCGGACATGTCGGCGGCTGGCCAACCTAGTCCCGAGGTCGTGGGGACGACCCTATAGTCGTCGGACTTGACGGTGGCGGACCAATCTAGTCCCGGGGTCGTGGGGACGACCCTATAGTCGAACATGTCGGCGGCTGGCCAACTTTGGCCCGCGGTCGTGGGGATGATCCAATAGTCGTCGGACATGACGGTGGCGGGCCAATCTAGTCCCGGGGTCATGGGGACGACCCTATAGTCGTCGAACAAGTCGGCGGCGGGACAAGCTTGTCCCGGGGTCGTGGGGACGACCCTATAATCGTCGGACATGACGGTGCCGGGCCAATCTAGTCCCGGGGTCGTGGTGACGACCCTATAGTCGTCGGACATGTCGGCGGCTGGCCAACTTTGGACCGGTGTCGTGGGGACGACTCTATAGTCGTCGGAAATGTCGGCGGCTGGCCAACCTGGACCCGGGGTCGTGGAGACGACCCTATTGCCGTCGGACATGACGGTGGCGGGCCAATCTAGTCTCGGGGTAGTGGGAACGACCCTATAGTCGTCGGACATGTCGGCGGCTGGCCAACTTTGGCCCGGGGTCGTGGGGACGACCCTATAGTCGTCGGACATGACGGTGGCGGACCAATCTAGTCCTGGAGTCGTGGGGACGACCCTACAGTCGTCGGACATTTCGGCGGCTTGCCAACTTTGGCCCGGGGTCGAGGGGACGACCCTATAGTCGTCGGACTTGACGGTGGCCGGCCAATCTAGTCCCGGGGTCGTGGGGACGACCCTATAGTCGTCGGACATTTCGGCGGCTGGCCAACTTTGGCCCGGGGTCGTGGGGACGACCCTATAATCGTCGGACATGACGGTGGCGGGCCAATCTAGTCCCGGGGTCGTAGGGACGACCCTATAGTCGTCGGACATGTTGGCGATTGGCCAACATTGGCCCGGGGTCGTCGGGACGACCCTATAGTCGTCGGACATGTCTGCGGCTGGCCAACCTAGTCCCGGGGTCGTGGGGACGACCCTATAGTCGTCGGACATTTCGCCGGCTTGCCAACTTTGGCCCGGGTTCGTGGGGACGACCCTATAGTCGTCGGACATGTCGGCGGCTGGCCAACTTTGGCCCGTGGTTGTGGGGACGACGCTATAGTCGTTGGACATGACGGTGGCGGGCCAATCTAGTCCCGGGGTCGTGGGGACGACCCTATAGTCGTCGGACATGTCGGCGGCTGGCCAACTTTGGACCGGTGTCGTGCGGACGACTCTATAGTCGTCGGAAATGTCGGCGGCTGGCCAACTTTGGCCCGTGGTTGTGGGGACGACCCTATAGTCGTCGGACTTGACGGTGGCGGACCAATCTAGTCCCGGGGTCGTGGGGACGACCCTATAGTCGAACATGTCGGCGGCTGGCCAACTTTGGACCGGTGTCGTGGGGACGACTCTATAGTCGTCGGAAATGTCGGCGGCTGGCCAACCTGGACCCGGGGTCGTGGAGACGACCCTATTGTCGTCGGACAAGACGGTGGCGGGCCAATCTAGTCTCGGGGTAGTGGGGACGACCCTATAGTCGTCGGACATGTCGGCGGCTGGCCAACTTTGGCCCGGGGTCGTGGGGACGACCCTATAGTCGTCGGACATGACGGTGGCGGACCAATCTAGTCCTGGAGTCGTGGGGACGACCCTACAGTCGTCGGACATTTCGGCGGCTTGCCAACTTTGGCCCGGGGTCGAGGGGACGACCCTATAGTCGTCGGACTTGACGGTGGCGGGCCAATCTAGACTCGCGGTCGTGGGGACGACCCTATAATCGTCGGACATGACGGTGGCGGGCCAATCTAGTCCCGGGGTCGTGCGGACGACCCTATAGTTGTCGGACATGTCGGCGGCTGGCCAACTTTGGCCCGGTGTCGTGGGGACGACTCTATAGTCGTCGGAAATGTCGGCGGCTGGCCAACCTGGACCCGGGGTCGTGGGGACGACCCGATTGTCGTCGGACATGACGGTGGCGGGCCAATCTAGTCTCGGGGTCGTGGGGACGACCCTATAGTCGTCGGACATGTCGGCGGCTGGCCAACTTTGGCCCGGGGTCGTGGGGACGACCCTATAGTCGTCGGACAAGACGGTGGCGGACCAATCTAGTCCCGGGGTCGTGGGGACGACCCTATAGTCGTCGGACATTTCGGCGTCTGGCCAACTTTGGCCCGGGGTCGTGCGGACGACCCTATAGTCGTCGGACATGTTGGCGGCTTGTCAGCCTAGTCCCGGGGTCGTGGGGACGACCCTATAGTCGTCGGACATGTTGGCGGCTGGCCAACTTTGGCCCGGGGTCGTGGGGACGATCCGATTGTCGTCGGACATGTCGGCGGCTGGCCAACCTAGACCCGGGGTCGTGGGGACGACCCTATAGTCGTCGGACATGTCGGCGGCTGGCCAACTTTGGCCCGGGGTCGTGGGGGCGACCCTATACTCGTCGGACATGTTGGCGGCTTGTCAGCCTAGTCCCGGGGTCGTGGGTACGACCCTACAGTCGTCGGACATTTCGGCGGCTTGCCAACTTTGGCCCGGGGTCGTGGGGACGACCCTATGGTCGTCGGACTTGACGGTGGCGGGCCAATCTAGTCCCGAGGTCCTGGGGACGACCCTATAGTCGTCGGACTTGACGGTGGCGGGCCAATCTAGTCCCGGGGTCGTGGGGACGACCCTACAGTCGTCGGACATTTCGGCGGCTTGCCAACTTTGGCCCGGGGTCGTGGGGACGACCCTATAGTCGTCGGACATGTTGGCGGCTTGTCAGCCTAGTCCCGGGGTCGTGGGTACGACCCTACAGTCGTCGGACATTTCGGCGGCTTGCCAACTTTGGCCCGGGGTCGTGGGGACGACCCTATAGTCGTCAGACATGACGGTGGCGGGCCAATCTAGTCCCGGGGTCGTGGGGACGACCCTATAGTCGTCGGACATTTCGGCGGCTGGCCAACTTTGGCCCGGGGTCGTGGGGACGACCCTATAGTCGTCGGACATGTTGGCGGCTTGTCAGCCTAGTCCCGGGGTCGTGGGGACGACCCTATAGTCGTCGGACATTTCGGCGGCTGGCCAACTTTGGCCCGGGGTCGTGGGGACGACCCTATAGTCGTCGGACATGTTGGCGGCTTGTCAGCCTAGTCCCGGGGTCGTGGGTACGGCCCTATAGTCGTCGGACATGTTGGCGGCTTGTCAGCCTAGTCCCGGGGTCGTGGGGACGACCCTATAGTCGTCGGACATTTCGGCGGCTGGCCAACTTTGGCCCGGGGTCGTGGGGACGACCCTATAGTCGTCGGACATGTTGGCGGCTTGTCAGCCTAGTCCCGGGGTCGTGGGTACGGCCCTATAGTCGTCGGACAAGTCGGCGGCGGGCCAACCTTGTCCCGGGGTCGTGGGGACGACCCTATAGTCGTCGGACATGTCGGCGGCTGGCCAACTTTGGCCCGGTGTCGTGGGGACGACTCTATAGTCGTCGGAAATGTCGGCGGCTGGCCAACTTTGGCCCGTGGTTGTGGGGACGACCCTATAGTCGTTGGACATGACGGTGGCGGGCCAATCTAGTCCCGGGGTCGTGGGTAAGACCCTATAGTCGTCGGACAAGACGGCGGCTGGACATCTTTGGCCCGGGGTCGTGGGGACGACCCTATAGTCGTCGGACATGTTGGCGGGTTGTCAGCCTAGTCCCGGGGTCGTGGGGACGACCCTATAGTCGTCGGACATGATGGTGGCGGACCAATCTAGTCCCGGGGTCGTGGGGACGACCGTATAGTCGTCGCACATGTCGGCGGCTGGCCAACTTTGGCCCGTGGTCGTGGGGACGATCCAATAATCGTCGGAAATGTCGGCGGCTGGACAACTTTGGCCCGTGGTTGTGGGGACGACCCTATAGTCGTCGGACATGTCGGCGGCTGGCCAACCTAGACCCGGGGTCGTGGGGACGACCCTATTGTCGTCGGACATGGCGGTGGCGGGCCAATCTAGTCCCGGGGTCGTGGGTAAGACCCTATAGTCGTCGGACAAGACGGCGGCTGGACATCTTTGGCCCGGGGTCGTGGGGACGACCCTATAGTCGTCGGACATGTTGGCAGCTTGTCAGCCTAGTCCCGGGGTCGTGGGTACGGCCCTATAGTCGTCGGACAAGTCGGCGGCGGGCCAACCTTGTCCCGGGGTCGTGGGGACGACCCTATAGTCGTCGGACATGTCGGCGGCTGGCCAACTTTGGCCCGGTGTCGTGGGGACGACTCTATAGTCGTCGGAAATGTCGGCGGCTGGCCAACTTTGGCCCGTGGTTGTGGGGACGACCCTATAGTCGTTGGACATGACGGTGGCGGGCCAATCTAGTCCCGGGGTCGTGGGGACGACCCTATAGTCGTCGGACATGTCGGCGGCTGGCCAACATTGGCACGGTGTCGTGGGGACGACTCTATAGTCGTCGGACATTTCGGCGGCTGGCCAACTTTGGCCCGGGGTCGTGGGGACGACCCTATAGTCGTCGGACATGTTGGCGGCTTGTCAGCCTAGTCCCGGGGTCGTGGGGACGACCCTATAGTCGTCGGACATTTCGGCGGCTGGCCAACTTTGGCCCGGGGTCGTGGGGACGACCCTATAGTCGTCGGACATGTTTGCGGCTTGTCAGCCTAGTCCCGGGGTCGTGGGTACGGCCCTATAGTCGTCGGACAGGTCGGCGGCGGGCCAACCTTGTCCCGGGGTCGTGGGGACGACCCTATAGTCGTCGGACATGTCGGCGGCTGGCCAACTTTGGCCCGGTGTCGTGGGGACGACTCTATAGTCGTCGGAAATGTCGGCGGCTGGCCAACTTTGGCCCGTGGTTGTGGGGACGACCCTATAGTCGTTGGACATGACGGTGGCGGGCCAATCTAGTCCCGGGGTCGTGGGTAAGACCCTATAGTCGTCGGACAAGACGGCGGCTGGACATCTTTGGCCCGGGGTCGTGGGGACGACCCTATAGTCGTCGGACATGTTGGCGGGTTGTCAGCCTAGTCCCGGGGTCGTGGGGACGACCCTATAGTCGTCGGACATGACGGTGGCGGACCAATCTAGTCCCGGGGTCGTGGGGACGACCGTATAGTCGTCGCACATGTCGGCGGCTGGCCAACTTTGGCCCGTGGTCGTGGCGACGATCCAATAATCGTCGGACATGTCGGCGGCTGGCCAACTTTGGCCCGTGGTTGTGGGGACGACCCTATAGTCGTTGGACATGACGGTGGCGGGCCAATCTAGTCCCGGGGTCGTGGGGACGACCCTATAGTCGTCGGACATGTCGGCGGCTGGCCAACTTTGGCACGGTGTCGTGGGGACGACTCTATAGTCGTCGGAAATGTCGGCGGCTGGCCAACCTGGACCCGGGGTCGTGGAGACGACCCTATTGTCGTCGGACATGACGGTGGCGGGCCAATCTAGTCTCGGGGTCGTGGGGACGACCCTATAGTCGTCGGACATGTCGGCGGCTGGCCAACTTTGGCCCGGGGTCGTGGGGACGACCCTATAGTCGTCGGACAAGACGGTGGCGGGCCAATCTAGTCCCGGGGTCGTGGGGACGACCCTACAGTCGTCGGACATTTCGGCGGCTTGCCAACTTTGGCCCGGTGTCGTGGGGACGACTCTATAGTCGTCGGAAATGTCGGCGGCTGGCCAACTTTGGCCCGGTGTCGTGGGGACGACTCTATAGTCGTCGGAAATGTCGGCGGCTGGCCAACTTTGGCCCGTGGTTGTGGGGACGACCCTATAGTCGTTGGACATGACGGTGGCGGGCCAATCTAGTCCCGGGGTCGTGGGTAAGACCCTATAGTCGTCGGACAAGACGGCGGCTGGACATCTTTGGCCCGGGGTCGTGGGGACGACCCTATAGTCGTCGGACATGTTGGCGGGTTGTCAGCCTAGTCCCGGGGTCGTGGGGACGACCCTATAGTCGTCGGACATGACGGTGGCGGACCAATCTAGTCCCGGGGTCGTGGGGACGACCGTATAGTCGTCGCACATGTCGGCGGCTGGCCAACTTTGGCCCGTGGTCGTGGCGACGATCCAATAATCGTCGGACATGTCGGCGGCTGGCCAACTTTGGCCCGTGGTTGTGGGGACGACCCTATAGTCGTCGGACAAGTCGGCGGCGGGCCAACCTTGTCCCGGGGTCGTGGGGACGACCCTATAGTCGTCGGACATGTCGGCGGCTGGCCAACTTTGGCCCGGTGTCGTGGGGACGACTCTATAGTCGTCGGAAATGTCGGCGGCTGGCCAACTTTGGCCCGTGGTTGTGGGGACGACCCTATAGTCGTTGGACATGACGGTGGCGGGCCAATCTAGTCCCGGGGTCGTGGGTAAGACCCTATAGTCGTCGGACAAGACGGCGGCTGGACATCTTTGGCCCGGGGTCGTGGGGACGACCCTATAGTCGTCGGACATGTTGGCGGGTTGTCAGCCTAGTCCCGGGGTCGTGGGGACGACCCTATAGTCGTCGGACATGACGGTGGCGGACCAATCTAGTCCCGGGGTCGTGGGGACGACCGTATAGTCGTCGCACATGTCGGCGGCTGGCCAACTTTGGCCCGTGGTCGTGGCGACGATCCAATAATCGTCGGACATGTCGGCGGCTGGCCAACTTTGGCCCGTGGTTGTGGGGACGACCCTATAGTCGTTGGACATGACGGTGGCGGGCCAATCTAGTCCCGGGGTCGTGGGGACGACCCTATAGTCGTCGGACATGTCGGCGGCTGGCCAACTTTGGCACGGTGTCGTGGGGACGACTCTATAGTCGTCGGAAATGTCGGCGGCTGACCAACCTGGACCCGGGGTCGTGGAGACGACCCTATTGTCGTCGGACATGACGGTGGCGGGCCAATCTAGTCTCGGGGTCGTGGGGACGACCCTATAGTCGTCGGACATGTCGGCGGCTGGCCAACTTTGGCCCGGGGTCGTGGGGACGACCCTATAGTCGTCGGACAAGACGGTGGCGGGCCAATCTAGTCCCGGGGTCGTGGGGACGACCCTACAGTCGTCGGACATTTCGGCGGCTTGCCAACTTTGGCCCGGGGTCGTGGGGACGACCCTATAGTCGTCGGACATGACGGTGGCGGGCCAATCTAGTCCCGGGGTCGTGGGGACGACCCTATAGTCGTCGGACATTTCGGCGGCTTGCCAACTTTGGCCCGGGGTCGTGGGTACGACCCTACAGTCGTCGGACATTTCGGCGGCTTGCCAACTTTGGCCCGGGGTCGTGGGGACGACCCTATAGTCGTCAGACATGACGGTGGCGGGCCAATCTAGTCCCGGGGTCGTGGGGACGACCCTATAGTCGTCGGACATTTCGGCGGCTGGCCAACTTTGGCCCGGGGTCGTGGGGACGACCCTATAGTCGTCGGACATGTTGGCGGCTTGTCAGCCTAGTCCCGGGGTCGTGGGGACGACCCTATAGTCGTCGGATATTTCGGCGGCTGGCCAACTTTGGCCCGGGGTCGTGGGGACGACCCTATAGTCGTCGGACATGTCGGCGGCTGGCCAACTTTGGCCCGTGGTTGTGGGGACGACCCTATAGTCGTTGGACATGTCGGTGGCGGGCCAATCTAGTCCCGCGGTCGTGGGTAAGACCCTATAGTCGTCGGACAAGACGGCGGCTGGACATCTTTGGCCCGGGGTCGTGGGGACGACCCTATAGTCGTCGGAAATGTCGGCGGCTGACCAACCTGGACCCGGGGTCGTGGGGACGTCCCTATTGTCGTCGGACATGACGGTGGCGGGCCAATCTAGACTCGCGGTCGTGGGGACGACCCTATAATCGTCGGACATGACGGTGGCGGGCCAATCTAGTCCCGGGGTCGTGCGGGCGACCCTATAGTTGTCGGACATGTCGGCGGCTGGCCAACTTTGGCCCGGTGTCGTGGGAACGACTCTATAGTCGTCGGAAATGTCGGCGGCTGGCCAACCTGGACCCGGGGTCGTGGGGACGACCCTATTGTCGTCGGACATGACGGTGGCGGGCCAATCTAGTCTCGGGGTCGTGGGGACGACCCTATAGTCGTCGGACATGTCGGCGGCTGGCCAACTTTGGCCCGGGGTCGTGGGGACGACCCTATAGTCGTCGGACAAGACGGTGGCGGACCAATCTAGTCCCGGGGTCGTGGGGACGACCCTATAGTCGTCGGACATTTCGGCGGCTGGCCAACTTTGGCCCGGGGTCGTGAGGACGACCCTATAGTCGTCGGACATGTTGGCGGCTTGTCAGCCTAGTCCCGGGGTCGTGGGGACGACCCTATAGTCGTCGGACATTTCGGCGGCTGGCCAACTTTGGCCCGGGGTCGTGGGGACGACCCTATAGTCGTCGGACATGTTGGCGGCTTGTCAGCCTAGTCCCGGGGTCGTGGGGACGACCCTATAGTCGTCGGAAATGTCGGCGGCTGACCAACCTGGACCCGGGGTCGTGGAGACGACCCTATTGTCGTCGGACATGACGGTGGCGGGCCAATCTAGTCTCGGGGTCGTGGGGACGACCCTATAGTCGTCGGACATGTCGGCGGCTGGCCAACTTTGGCCCGGGGTCGTGGGGACGACCCTATAGTCGTCGGACAAGACGGTGGCGGGCCAATCTAGTCCCGGGGTCGTGGGGACGACCCTACAGTCGTCGGACATTTCGGCGGCTTGCCAACTTTGGCCCGGGGTCGTGGGGACGACCCTATAGTCGTCGGACATGACGGTGGCGGGCCAATCTAGTCCCGGGGTCGTGGGGACGACCCTATAGTCGTCGGACATTTCGGCGGCTTGCCAACTTTGGCCCGGGGTCGTGGGTACGACCCTACAGTCGTCGGACATTTCGGCGGCTTGCCAACTTTGGCCCGGGGTCGTGGGGACGACCCTATAGTCGTCAGACATGACGGTGGCGGGCCAATCTAGTCCCGGGGTCGTGGGGACGACCCTATAGTCGTCGGACATTTCGGCGGCTGGCCAACTTTGGCCCGGGGTCGTGGGGACGACCCTATAGTCGTCGGACATGTTGGCGGCTTGTCAGCCTAGTCCCGGGGTCGTGGGGACGACCCTATAGTCGTCGGATATTTCGGCGGCTGGCCAACTTTGGCCCGGGGTCGTGGGGACGACCCTATAGTCGTCGGACATGTCGGCGGCTGGCCAACTTTGGCCCGTGGTTGTGGGGACGACCCTATAGTCGTTGGACATGTCGGTGGCGGGCCAATCTAGTCCCGCGGTCGTGGGTAAGACCCTATAGTCGTCGGACAAGACGGCGGCTGGACATCTTTGGCCCGGGGTCGTGGGGACGACCCTATAGTCGTCGGAAATGTCGGCGGCTGACCAACCTGGACCCGGGGTCGTGGGGACGTCCCTATTGTCGTCGGACATGACGGTGGCGGGCCAATCTAGACTCGCGGTCGTGGGGACGACCCTATAATCGTCGGACATGACGGTGGCGGGCCAATCTAGTCCCGGGGTCGTGCGGGCGACCCTATAGTTGTCGGACATGTCGGCGGCTGGCCAACTTTGGCCCGGTGTCGTGGGAACGACTCTATAGTCGTCGGAAATGTCGGCGGCTGGCCAACCTGGACCCGGGGTCGTGGGGACGACCCTATTGTCGTCGGACATGACGGTGGCGGGCCAATCTAGTCTCGGGGTCGTGGGGACGACCCTATAGTCGTCGGACATGTCGGCGGCTGGCCAACTTTGGCCCGGGGTCGTGGGGACGACCCTATAGTCGTCGGACAAGACGGTGGCGGACCAATCTAGTCCCGGGGTCGTGGGGACGACCCTATAGTCGTCGGACATTTCGGCGGCTGGCCAACTTTGGCCCGGGGTCGTGAGGACGACCCTATAGTCGTCGGACATGTTGGCGGCTTGTCAGCCTAGTCCCGGGGTCGTGGGGACGACCCTATAGTCGTCGGACATTTCGGCGGCTGGCCAACTTTGGCCCGGGGTCGTGGGGACGACCCTATAGTCGTCGGACATGTTGGCGGCTGGCCAACTTTGGCGCGTGGTCGTGGGGACGATCCGATTGTCGTCGGACATGTCGGCGGCTGGCCAACTTTGGCCCGTGGTCGTGGGGACGATCCAATAGTCGTCGGACATGTCGGCGGCTGGCCAACTTTGGCGCGTGGTCGTGGGGACGATCCGATTGTCGTCGGACTTGACGGTGGCGGGCCAATCTAGTCCCAGGGTCGTGGGGACGACCCTACAGTCGTCGGACATTTCGGCGGCTTGCCAACTTTGGCCCGGGGTCGTGGGGACGACCCTATAGTCGTCGGACATTTCGGCGGCTGGCCAACTTTGGCCCGGGGTCGTGGGGACGACCCTATAGTCGTCGGACATGTTGGCGGCTTGTCAGCCTAGTCCCGGGGTCGTGGGTACGGCCCTATAGTCGTCGGACAAGTCGGCGGCGGGCCAATCTAGTCCCGGGGTCGTGGGGACGACCCTATAGTCGTCGGACATGTTGGCGGCTGGCCAACTTTGGCGCGTGGTCGTGGGGACGATCCGATTGTCGTCGGACATGTCGGCGGCTGGCCAACTTTGGCCCGTGGTCGTGGGGACGATCCAATAGTCGTCGGACATGTCGGCGGCTGGCCAACTTTGGCGCGTGGTCGTGGGGACGATCCGATTGTCGTCGGACTTGACGGTGGCGGGCCAATCTAGTCCCGGGGTCGTGGGGACGACCCTACAGTCGTCGGACATTTCGGCGGCTTGCCAACTTTGGCCCGGGGTCGTGGGGACGACCCTATAGTCGTCGGACATGTTGGCGGCTTGTCAGCCTAGTCCCGGGGTCGTGGGTACGACCCTACAGTCGTCGGACATTTCGGCGGCTTGCCAACTTTGGCCCGGGGTCGTGGGGACGACCGTATAGTCGTCAGACATGGCGGTGGCGGGCCAATCTAGTCCCGGGGTCGTGGGGACGACCCTATAGTCGTCGGACATTTCGGCGGCTGGCCAACTTTGGCCCGGGGTCGTGGGGACGACCCTATAGTCGTCGGACATGTTGGCGGCTTGTCAGCCTAGTCCCGGGGTCGTGGGGACGACCCTATAGTCGTCGGACATTTCGGCGGCTGGCCAACTTTGGCCCGGGGTCGTGGGGACGACCCTATAGTCGTCGGACATGTTGGCGGCTTGTCAGCCTAGTCCCGGGGTCGTGGGTACGGCCCTATAGTCGTCAGACAAGTCGGCGGCGGGCCAACCTTGTCCCGGGGTCGTGGGGACGACCCTATAGTCGTCGGACATGTCGGCGGCTGGCCAACTTTGGCCCGGTGTCGTGGGGACGACTCTATAGTCGTCGGAAATGTCGGCGGCTGGCCAACTTTGGCCCGTGGTTGTGGGGACGACCCTATAGTCGTTGGACATGACGGTGGCGGGCCAATCTAGTCCCGGGGTCGTGGGGACGACCCTATAGTCGTCGGACATGTCGGCGGCTGGCCAACTTTGGCACGGTGTCGTGGGGACGACTCTATAGTCGTCGGAAATGTCGGCGGCTGGCCAACCTGGACCCGGGGTCGTGGAGACGACCCTATTGTCGTCGGACATGACGGTGGCGGGCCAATCTAGTCCCGGGGTCGTAGGGACGACCCTATAGTCGTCGGACATGTTAGCGATTGGCCAACATTGGCCCGGTGTCGTGGGGACGACTCTATAGTCGTCGGAATGTCGGCGGCTGGCCAACTTTGGCCCGGTGTCGTGGGGACGACTCTATAGTCGTCGGAAATGTCGGCGGCTGGCCAACCTGGACCCGGGGTCCTGGGGACGACCCTATTGTCGTCGGACATGACGGTGGCGGGCCAATCTAGTCTCGGGGTCGTGGGGACGACCCTATAGTCGTCGGACATGTCGGCGGCTGGCCAAGTTTGGCCCGTGGTCGTGGGGACGACCCTATAGTCGTGTGACATGACGGTGGCGGGCTAATCTAGTCCCGGGGTCGTGGGGACGACCCTATAGGCGTCGGACAAGACGGCGGCTGGACATCTTTGGCCCGTGGTCGTGGGGACGACCCAATAGTGGTCGGACATGTCGGCGGCTGGCCAACCTAGTCCCGAGGTCGTGGGGACGACCCTATAGTCGTCGGACTTGACGGTGGCGGACCAATCTAGTCCCGGGGTCGTGGGGACGACCCTATAGTCGAACATGTCGGCGGCTGGCCAACTTTGGCCCGCGGTCGTGGGGATGATCCAATAGTCGTCGGACATGACGGTGGCGGGCCAATCTAGTCCCGGGGTCATGGGGACGACCCTATAGTCGTCGAACAAGTCGGCGGCGGGACAAGCTTGTCCCGGGGTCGTGGGGACGACCCTATAATCGTCGGACATGACGGTGCCGGGCCAATCTAGTCCCGGGGTCGTGGTGACGACCCTATAGTCGTCGGACATGTCGGCGGCTGGCCAACTTTGGACCGGTGTCGTGGGGACGACTCTATAGTCGTCGGAAATGTCGGCGGCTGGCCAACCTGGACCCGGGGTCGTGGAGACGACCCTATTGCCGTCGGACATGACGGTGGCGGGCCAATCTAGTCTCGGGGTAGTGGGAACGACCCTATAGTCGTCGGACATGTCGGCGGCTGGCCAACTTTGGCCCGGGGTCGTGGGGACGACCCTATAGTCGTCGGACATGACGGTGGCGGACCAATCTAGTCCTGGAGTCGTGGGGACGACCCTACAGTCGTCGGACATTTCGGCGGCTTGCCAACTTTGGCCCGGGGTCGAGGGGACGACCCTATAGTCGTCGGACTTGACGGTGGCCGGCCAATCTAGTCCCGGGGTCGTGGGGACGACCCTATAGTCGTCGGACATTTCGGCGGCTGGCCAACTTTGGCCCGGGGTCGTGGGGACGACCCTATAATCGTCGGACATGACGGTGGCGGGCCAATCTAGTCCCGGGGTCGTAGGGACGACCCTATAGTCGTCGGACATGTTGGCGATTGGCCAACATTGGCCCGGGGTCGTCGGGACGACCCTATAGTCGTCGGACATGTCTGCGGCTGGCCAACCTAGTCCCGGGGTCGTGGGGACGACCCTATAGTCGTCGGACATTTCGGCGGCTTGCCAACTTTGGCCCGGGTTCGTGGGGACGACCCTATAGTCGTCGGACATGTCGGCGGCTGGCCAACTTTGGCCCGTGGTTGTGGGGACGACGCTATAGTCGTTGGACATGACGGTGGCGGGCCAATCTAGTCCCGGGGTCGTGGGGACGACCCTATAGTCGTCGGACATGTCGGCGGCTGGCCAACTTTGGACCGGTGTCGTGCGGACGACTCTATAGTCGTCGGAAATGTCGGCGGCTGGCCAACCTGGACCCGGGGTCGTGGGGACGACCCTATTGTCGTCGGACATGACGGTGGCGGGCCAATCTAGTCTCGGAGTCGTGGGGACGACCCTATAGTCGTCGGACATGTCGGCGGCTGACCAACTTAGGCCCAGGGTCGTGGGGACGACCCTATAGTCGTCGGACATGACGGTGGCGGGCCAATCTAGTCCCGGGTTCGTGGGGACGACCCTATAGTCGTCGGACATTTCGGCGGCTGGCCAACTTTGGCCCGGGGTCGTGGGGACGACCCTATTGTCGTCGGACAAGGCGGTGGCGGGCCAATCTAGTCCCGGGGTCGTGGGGACGACCCTATAGTCGTCGGACTTGTCGGTGGCGGGCCAATCTAGTCCGGGGGTCGTGGGGACGACCCTACAGTCGTCGGACATTTCGGCGGCTTGCCAACTTTGGCCCGGGGTCGTGGGGACGATCCAATAGTCGTCGGACATGTCGGCGGCTGGTCAACTTTGGCCCGTGGTCGTGGGGACGACCCTATAGGCGTCGGACAAGACGGCGGCTGGACATCTTTGGCCCGTGGTCGTGGGGACGACCCAATAGTGGTCGGACATGTCGGCGGCTGGCCAACCTAGTCCCGAGGTCGTGGGGACGACCCTATAGTCGTCGGACTTGACGGTGGCGGACCAATCTAGTCCCGGGGTCGTGGGGACGACCCTATAATCGTCGGACATGACGGTGGCGGGCCAATCTAGTCCCGGGGTCGTGGGGACGACCCTATAGTCGTCGGACATGTCGGCGGCTGGCCAACTTTGGCCCGGTGTCGTGGGGACGACTCTATAGTCGTCAGAAATGTCGGCGGCTGGCCAACCTGGACCCGGGGTCGTGGGGACGACCCTATTGTCGTCGGACAAGTCGGCGGCGGGCCAAGCTTGTCCCGGGGTCGTGGGGACGACCCTATAATCGTCGGACATGACGGTGGCGGGCCAATCTAGTCCCGGGGTCGTGGGGACGACCCTATAATCGTTGGACATGACGGTGGCGGGTCAAGCTTGTCCCGGGGTCGTGGGGACGACCCTATAATCGTCGGACATGTCGGCGGCTGGCCAACCTAGACCCGGGGTCGTGGGGACGATCCGATTGTCGTCGGACATGTCGGCGGCTGTCCAACTTTGGCACCGTGGTCGTGGGGACGATCCAATAGTCGTCAGACATGTCGGCGGCTGGCCAACCTGGACCCGGGGTCGTGGGGACGACCCTATTGTCGTCGGACATGACGGTGGCGGGCCAATCTAGTCTCGCGGTCGTGGGGACGACCCTATAATCGTCGGACATGACGGTGGCGGGCCAATCTAGTCCCGGGGTCGTGGGGACGACCCTATAGTCGAACATGTCGGCGGCTTGCCAACTTTGGCCCGCGGTCGTGGGGACGATCCAGTAGTCGTCGGACATGACGGTGGCGGGCCAATCTAGTCCCGGGGTCATGGGGACGACCCTATAGTCGTCGAACAAGTCGGCGGCGGGACAAGCTTGTCCCGGGGTCGTGGGGACGACCCTATAATCGTCGGACATGACGGTGCCGGGCCAATCTAGTCCCGGGGTCGTGGTGACGACCCTATAGTCGTCGGACATTTCGGCGGCTTGCCAACTTTGGCCCGGGGTCGTGGGGACGACCCTATAGTCGTTGGACATGACGGTGGCGGGCCAATCTAGTCCCGGGGTCGTGGGGACGACCCTATAATCGTCGGACATGACGGTGGCGGGCCAATCTAGTCCCGGGGTCGTGGGGACGACCCTATAGTCGTCGGACATGTCGGCGGCTGGCCAACTTTGGCCCGGTGTCGTGGGGACGACTCTATAGTCGTCGGAAATGTCGGCGGCTGGCCAACCTGGACCCGGGGTCGTGGGGACGACCCTATTGTCGTCGGACAAGTCGGCGGCGGGCCAAGCTTGTCCCGGGGTCGTGGGGACGACCCTATAATCGTCGGACATGACGGTGGCGGGCCAATCTAGTCCCGGGGTCGTGGGGACGACCCTATAATCGTTGGACATGACGGTGGCGGGCCAATCTAGTCCCGGGGTCGTAGGGACGACCCTATAGTCGTCGGGCAAGACGGCGGCGGGACAAGCTTGTCCCGGGGTCGTGAGGACGACCCTACAGTCGTCGGACAAGTCGGCGGCGAGCCAATCTAGTCCCGCGGTCGTGGGGACGACCCTATAGTCGTCGGACAAGTCAGCGGCTAGCCAGCTTTGGCCCGTAGTCGTGGGGACGACCCTATAGTCGTCGGAAATGACGGTGGCGGGCCAATCTAGTCCCGGGGTCGTGGGGACGACCCAATAGTCGTCGGACAAGTCAGCGGCGAGCCAATCTAGTCCCGCGGTCGTGGGGACGACCCTATAGTCGTCGGACAAGTCAGCGGCTAGCCAACATTGGCCCGTGGTCGTGGGGACGACCGTATAGTCGTCGGACATGACGGTGGCGGGCCACTCTAGTCCCGGGGTCGTGGGGACGACCCTATAGTCGTCGGACATGTCGGCGGCTGGCCAACTTTGGCCCGTGGTCGTGGGGACGACCCTATAGTCGTCGGACAAGTCGGCGGCGAGCCCACCTAGTCGGGGGGTCGTGGGGACGACCCTATAGTCGTCGGACAAGTCGGCGGCCGGCCAACCTAGTCCGGGGGTCGTGGGGACGACCCTATAGTCGTCGGACAAGTCGGCGGCCGGCCAACCTAGTCCGGGGGTCGTGGGGACGACCCTATAGTCGTCGGACATGTCGGCGGCTGGCCAACTTTGGCCCGTGGTCGTGGGGACGACCCTATAGTCGTCGGAAATGTCGGTGGCTGTCCAACTTTGGCCCGGGGGTCGTGGGGACGACCCTATAGTCGTCGGACAAGTCGGCGGCCGGCCAACCTAGTCCGGGGGTCGTGGGGACGACCCTATAGTCGTCGGACATGTCGGCGGCTGGCCAACTTTGGCCCGTGGTCGTGGGGACGACCCTATAGTCGTCGGAAATGACGGTGGCGGGCCAATCTAGTCCCGGGGTCGTGGGGACGACCGTACAGTCGTCGGACAAGTCGGCGGCGAGCCCATCTAGTCCCGCGGTCGTGGGGACGACCCTATAGTCGTCGGACAAGTCAGCGGCTAGCCAACATTGGCCCGTGGTCGTGGGGACGACCCTATAGTCGTCGGAAATGACGGTGGCGGGCCAATCTAGTCCCGGGGTCGTGGGGACGACCCTACAGTCGTCGGACAAGTCGGCGGCGAGCCCACCTAGTCGGGGGGTCGTGGGGACGACCCTATAGTCGTCGGACAAGTCGGCGGCCGGCCAACCTAGTCCGGGGGTCGTGGGGACGACCCTATAGTCGTCGGACATGACGGTGGCGGGCCAGTCTAGTCCCGGGTCGTGGGGACGACCCTATAGTCGTCGGACATGTCGGCGGCTGGCCAACTTTGGCCCGTGGTCGTGGGGACGACCCTATAGTCGTCGGAAATGTCGGTGGCTGTCCAACTTTGGCCCGGGGGTCGTGGGGACGACCCTATAGTCGTCGGACATGTCGGCGGCGAGCCAACATTGACCCGGGGTCGTGGGGACGACTCTATAGTCGTCGGACATGTCGGTGGCGGGCCAGTCTAGTCCCGGGTCGTGGGGACGACCCTATAGTCGTCGGACATGTCGGCGGCTGGCCAACTTTGGCCCGCGGTCGTGGGGAGGACCCTATACTCGTCGGACAAGTCGGCGGCGTACCAACCTAGTCCGGGGGTCGTGGGGACGACCCTATAGTCGTCGGACAAGTCGGCGGCGAGCCCACCTAGTCGGGGGGTCGTGGGGACGACCCTATAGTCGTCGGACAAGTCGGCGGCCGGCCAACCTAGTCCGGGGGTCGTGGGGACGACCCTATAGTCGTCGGACATGACGGTGGCGGGCCAGTCTAGTCCCGGGTCGTGGGGACGACCCTATAGTCGTCGGACATGTCGGCGGCTGGCCAACTTTGGCCCGTGGGGGTGGGGACGACCCTATAGTCGTCGGAAATGTCGGTGGCTGTCCAACTTTGGCCCGGGGGTCGTGGGGACGACCCTATAGTCGTCGGACATGTCGGCGGCGAGCCAACATTGACCCGGGGTCGTGGGGACGACTCTATAGTCGTCGGACATGTCGGTGGCGGGCCAGTCTAGTCCCGGGTCGTGGGGACGACCCTATAGTCGTCGGACATGTCGGCGGCTGGCCAACTTTGGCCCGTGGTCGTGGGGAGGACCCTATACTCGTCGGACAAGTCGGCGGCGTACCAACCTAGTCCGGGGGTCGTGGGGACGACCCTATAGTCGTCGGACATGACGGTGGCGGGCCAGTCTAGTCCCGGGTCATGGGGACGACCCTATAGTCGTCGGACAAGTCGGCGGCTGTCCAACTTTGGCCCGGGGGTCGTGTGGACGACCCTATAGTCGTCGGACATGTCGGCGGCGAGCCAACATTGACCCGGGGTCGTGGGGACGACTCTATAGTCGTCGGACATGTCGGTGGCGGGCCAGTCTAGTCCCGGGTCGTGGGGACGACCCTATAATCGTTGGACTTGACGGTGGCGGGCCAATCTAGTCCCGGGGTCGTAGGGACGACCCTATAGTCGTCGGACATGTTGGCGATTGGCCAACATTGGCCCGGGGTCGTCGGGACGACCCTATAGTCGTCGGACATGGCGGCGGCTGGCCAACCTAATCCCGGGGTCGTGGGGACGACCCTATAGTCGTCGGGCATTTCGGCGGCTTGCCAACTTTGGCCCGGGGTCGTGGGGACGACCCTATAGTCGTCGGACATGTTGGCGGCTTGTCAGCCTAGTCCCAGGGTCGTGGGTCCGACCCTATAGTCGTCGGACAAGTCGGCGGCGGGCCAACCTTGTCCCGGGGTCGTGGGGACGACCCTATAATCGTCGGACATGTCGGCGGCTGGCCAACTTTGGCCCGGTGTCGTGGGGACGACTCTATAGTCGTCGGAAATGTCGGCGGCTGGCCAACCTGGACCCGGGGTCGTGGGGACGACCCTATTGTCGTCGGACATGACGGTGGCGGGCCAATCTAGTCTCGCGGTCGTGGGGACGACCCTATAATCGTCGGACATGACGGTGGCGGGCCAATCTAGTCGCGGGGTCGTGGGGACGACCCTATAGTCGTCGGACATGTCGGCGGCTGGCCAACTTTGGCCCGGTGTCGTGGGGACGACTCTATAGTCGTCGGACATGTCGGCGGCTGGCCAACCTAGACCCGGGGTCGTGGGGACGACCCTATTGTCGTCGGACATGTCGGCGGCTGGCCAACCTAGTCCCGAGGTCGTGGGGCGACCCTATAGTCGTCGGACATGTCGGCGGCTGGCCAACCTAGTCCCGAGGTCGTCGGACTGGACGGTGGCGGGCCAATCTAGTCCCGGGTTCGTGGGGACGATCCTACAGTCGTCGGACATGTCGGCGGCTGGCCAACTTTGGCCCGTGGTCGTGGGGACGACCCTGAAGTCGTCGGACATGACGGTGGCGGGCCAATCTAGTCCCGGGGTCGTGGGGACGACCGTATGGTCGTCGGACTTGACGGTGGCGGGCCAATCTAGTCCCGGGGTCGTGGGTACGACCGTATAGTCGTCGGACAAGTCGGCGGCTGGCCAACTTTGGCCCGGGGCCGTGGGAACGACCCTATAGTCGTCGGACATGACGGTGGCGGGCCAATATAGTGCTGGGGTCGTGGGGACGACCCTATAGTCGTCGGACAAGTCGGCGGCGAGCCAACCTAGTCCGGGGGTCGTGGGGACGACCCTATAGTCGTCGGACATGTCGGCGGCTGGCCACCTTTGGCCCGTGGTCGTGGGGAGGACCCTATACTCGTCGGACAAGTCGGCGGCGTACCAACCTAGTCCGGGGGTCGTGGGGACGACCCTGTAGTCGTCGGACAAGTCGGCGGCGAGCCAATCTAGTCCCGCGGTCGTGGGGACGACCCTATAGTCGTCGGACAAGTCAGCGGCTAGCCAACATTGGCCCGTGGTCGTGGGGACGACCCTATAGTCGTCGGAAATGACGGTGGCGGGCCAATTTAGTCCCGGGGTCGTGGGGACGACCCTACAGTCGTCGGACAAGTCAGCGGCGAGCCAATCTAGTCCCGCGGTCGTGGGGACGACCCTATAGTCGTCGGACAAGTCAGCGGCTAGCCAGCTTTGGCCCGTGGTCGTGGGGACGACCCTATAGTCGTCGGAAATGAAGGTGGCGGGCCAATCTAGTCCCGGGGTCGTGGGGACGACCGTACAGTCGTCGGACAAGTCGGCGGCGAGCCAATCTAGTCCCGCGGTCGTGGGGACGACCCTATAGTCGTCGGACAAGTCAGCGGCTAGCCAACATTGGCCCGTGGTCGTGGGGACGACCCTATAGTCGTCGGAAATGACGGTGGCGGGCCAATCTAGTCCCGGGGTCGTGGGGACGACCCTACAGTCGTCGGACAAGTCGGCGGCGAGCCAATCTAGTCTCGCGGTCGTGGGGACGACCCTATAGTCGTCGGACATGTCGGCGGCTGGCCAACTTTGGCCCGTGGTCGTGGGGAGGACCCTATACTCGTCGGACAAGTCGGCGGCGTACCAACCTAGTCCGGGGGTCGTGGGGACGACCCTATAGTCGTCGGACATGACGGTGGCGGGCCAGTCTAGTCCCGGGTCATGGGGACGATCCGATTGTCGTCGGACATGTCGGCGGCTGGCCAACCTAGACCCGGGGTCTTGGGGACGACCCTATAGTCTTCGGACATGACGGTAGCGGGCCAATCTAGACCCGAGGTCGTGGGGACGACCCTATAGTCGTTGGACATGTCAGCGGCTGGCCAACTTTGGCCCGGTGTCGTGGGAACGACCCTATAGTCGTCGGACATGTCGGCGGCTGGCCAACTTTGGCCCGGTGTCGTGGGGACGACTCTATAGTCGTCGGACATGTCGGCGGCTGGCCAACCTAGACCCGGGGTCGTGGGGACGACCCTATTGTCGTCGGACATGTCGGCGGCTGGCCAACCTAGTTCCGGGGTCGTGGGGACGACCCTATATTCGTCGGACATGTCGGCGGCTGGCCAACTTTGGCCCGTGGTCGTGGGGACGATCCAATAGTCGTCGGACATGTCGGCGGCGGGCCAATCTAGTCCCGGGGTCGTGGGGACGACCCTATAATCGTTGGACTTGACGGTGGCGGGCCAATCTAGTCCCGGGGTCGTAGGGACGACCCTATAGTCGTCGGACATGTTGGCGATTGGCCAACATTGGCCCGGGGTCGTCGGGACGACCCTATAGTCGTCGGACATGGCGGCGGCTGGCCAACCTAATCCCGGGGTCGTGGGGACGACCCTATAGTCGTCGGACATTTCGGCGGCTTGCCAACTTTGGCCCGGGGTCGTGGGGACGACCCTATAGTGGTCGGACATGTCGGCGGCTGGCCAACTTTGGCCCGTGGTTGTGGGGACGACCCTATAGTCGTTGGACATGACGGTGGCGGGCCAATCTAGTCCCGGGGTCGTGGGGACGACCCTATAGTCGTCGGACAAGACGGCGGCTGGACATCTTTGGCCCGGGGTCGTGGGGACGACCCTATAGTCGTCGGACATGTTGGCGGCTTGTCAGCCTAGTCCCAGGGTCGTGGGTCCGACCCTATAGTCGTCGGACAAGTCGGCGGCGGGCCAACCTTGTCCCGGGGTCGTGGGGACGACCCTATAGTCGTCGGACATGTCGGCGGCTGGCCAACTTTGGCCCGGCGTCGTGGGGACGACCCTATAGTCGTCGGACAAGTCGGCGGCGAGCCCACCTAGTCGGGGGGTCGTGGGGACGACCCTATAGTTGTCGGACATGTCGGCGGCTGGCCAACTTTGGCCCGTGGTTGTGGGGACGACCCTATAGTCGTTGGACATGACGGTGGCGGGCCAATCTAGTCCCGGGGTCGTGGGGACGACCCTATAGTCGTCGGACAAGACGGCGGCTGGACATCTTTGGCCCGGGGTCGTGGGGACGACCCTATAGTCGTCGGACATGTTGGCGGCTGGCCAACTTTGGCCCGTGGTCGTGGGGAGGACCCTATACTCGTCGGACAAGTCGGCGGCGTACCAACCTGGTCCGGGGGTCGTGGGGACGACCCTGTAGTCGTCGGACAAGTCGGCGGCGAGCCAATCTAGTCCCGCGGTCGTGGGGACGACCCTATAGTCGTCGGACAAGTCAGCGGCTAGCCAACATTGGCCCGTGGTCGTGGGGACGACCCTATAGTCGTCGGAAATGACGGTGGCGGGCCAATCTAGTCCCGGGGTCGTGGGGACGACCCTACAGTCGTCGGACAAGTCAGCGGCGAGCCAATCTAGTCCCGCGGTCGTGGGGACGACCCTTTAGTCGTCGGACATGTCGGCGGCTGGCCAACTTTGGCCCGTGGTCGTGGGGAGGACCCTATACTCGTCGGACAAGTCGGCGGCGTACCAACCTAGTCCGGGGGTCGTGGGGACGACCCTATAGTCGTCGGACATGACGGTGGCGGGCCAGTCTAGTCCCGGGTCATGGGGACGACCCTATAGTCGTCGGACAAGTCGGCGGCTGGCCAACTTTGGCCCGTGGTCGTGGGGACGACCCTATAGTCGTCGGAAATGACGGTGGCGGGCCAATCAAGTCACGGGGTCGTGAGGACGACCCTACAGTCGTCGGACAAGTCGGCGGCGAGCCAATCTAGTCCCGCGGTCGTGGGGACGACCCTATAGTCGTCGGACAAGTCAGCGGCTAGCCAGCTTTGGCCCGTGGTCGTGGGGACGACCCTATAGTCGTCGGAAATGACGGTGGCGGGCCAATCTAGTCCCGGGGTCGTGGGGACGACCCTACAGTCGTCGGACAAGTCGGCGGCGAGCCAATCTAGTCCCGCGGTCGTGGGGACGACCCTATAGTCGTCGGACAAGTCAGCGGCTAGCCAACATTGGCCCGTGGTCGTGGGGACGACCCTATAGTCGTCGGAAATGACGGTGGCGGGCCAATCTAGTCCCGGGGTCGTGGGGACGACCCTACAGTCGTCGGACAAGTCAGCGGCGAGCCAATCTAGTCCCGCGGTCGTGGGGACGACCCTATAGTCGTCGGACAAGTCAGCGGCTAGCCAACATTGGCCCGTGGTCGTGGGGACGACCCTATAGTCGTCGGAAATGACGGTGGCGGGCCAATCTAGTCCCGGGGTCGTGGGGACGACCCTACAGTCGTCGGACAAGTCGGCGGCGAGCCAATCTAGTCCCGCGGTCGTGGGGACGACCCTATAGTCGTCGGACAAGTCAGCGGCTAGCCAACATTGGCCCGTGGTCGTGGGGACGACCCTATAGTCGTCGGAAATGACGGTGGCGGGCCAATCTAGTCCCGCGGTCGTGGGGACGACCCTACAGTCGTCGGACAAGTCGGCGGCGAGCCAATCTAGTCCCGCGGTCGTGGGGACGACCCTATAGTCGTCGGACAAGTCAGCGGCTAGCCAACATTGGCCCGTGGTCGTGGGGACGACCGTATAGTCGTCGGACATGACGGTGGCGAGCCAATCTAGTCCCGGGTCATGGGGACGACCCTATAGTCGTCGGACAAGTCGGCGGCTGGCCAACTTTAGCCCGTGGTCGTGGGGACGACCCTATAGTCGTCGGAAATGACGGTGGCGGGCCAATCTAGTCCCGGGGTCGTGGGGACGACCCTACAGTCGTCGGACAAGTCGGCGGCGAGCCCACCTAGTCGGGGGTCGTGGGGACGACCCTATAGTCGTCGGACAATTCGGCGGCCGGCCAACCTAGTCCGGGGGTCGTGGGGACGACCCTATAGTCGTCGGACATGACGGTGGCGGGCCAGTCTAGTCCCGGGTCGTGAGCACGACCCTATAGTCGTCGGAAATGTCGCCGGCTGGCCAACTTTGGCCCGTGGTCGTGGGGACGACCCTATAGTCGTCGGACAAGTCGGCGGCTGTCCAGCTTTGGCCCGGGGTCGTGGGGACGACCCTATAGTCGTCGGACATGACGGTGTCGGGCCAATCTAGTCCCGGGATCGTGGGGACGACCCTATAGTCGTCGGACATGACGGTGGCGGGCCAATCTAGTCCCGGGGTCGTGGGGACGACTCTATAGTCGTCGGACAAGTCGGCAGCTGGCCAACCTTGGCCCGTGGTCGTGGGGACGACCCTATAGTCGTCGGAAATGTCGGTGGCTGTCCAACTTTGGCCCGGGGGTCGTGGGGACGACCCTATAGTCGTCGGACATGACGGTGTCGGGCCAATCTAGTCCCGGGATCGTGGGGACGACCCTATAGTCGTCGGACAAGTCGGCGGCTGTCCAGCTTTGGCCCGGGGTCGTGGGGACGACCCTATAGTCGTCGGACATAACGGTGGCGGGCCAACTTTGGCCCGGGGACGTGGGGACGACCCTATAGTCTGCGGACAAGTCGGCGGCTGGCCAAATTTGGCCCGTGGTCGTGGGGACGACCCTATAGTCGTCGGACATGACGGTGTCGGGCCAATCTAGTCCCGGGATCGTGGGGACGACCCTATAGTCGTCGGACATGACGGTGGCGGGCCAATCTAGTCCCGGGGTCGTGGGGACGACTCTATAGTCGTCGGACAAGTCGGCAGCTGGCCAACCTTGGCCCGTGGTCGTGGGGACGACCCTATAGTCGTCGGAAATGTCGGTGGCTGTCCAACTTTGGCCCGGGGGTCGTGGGGACGACCCTATAGTCGTCGGACATGTCGGTGGCGGGCCAGTCTAGTCCCGGGTCGTGGGGACGACCCTATAGTCGTCGGACAAGTCGGCGGCCGGCCAACCTAGTCCGGGGGTCGTGGGGACGACACTATAGTCGTCGGACATGACGGTGGCGGGCCAGTCTAGTCCCGGGTCGTGGGGACGACCCTATAGTCGTCGGACATGTCGGCGGCTGGCCAACTTTGGCCCGTGGTCGTGGGGACGACCCTATAGTCGTCGGAAATGTCGGTGGCTGTCCAACTTTGGCCCGGGGGTCGTGGGGACGACCCTATAGTCGTCGGACATGTCGGTGGCGGGCCAGTCTAGTCCCGGGTCGTGGGGACGACCCTATAGTCGTCGGACAAGTCGGCGGCCGGCCAACCTAGTCCGGGGGTCGTGGGGACGACACTATAGTCGTCGGACATGACGGTGGCGGGCCAGTCTAGTCCCGGGTCGTGGGGACGACCCTACAGTCGTCGGACAAGTCGGCGGCGTGCCAATCTAGTCCCGCGGTCGTGTGGACGACCCTATAGTCGTCGGACAAGTCAGCGGCTGGCCAACATTGGCCCGTGGTCGTGGGGACGACCATATAGTCGTCGGACATGACGGTGGCGGGCCAGTCTAGTCCCGGGTCGTGAGCACGACCCTATAGTCGTCGGAAATGTCGCCGGCTGGCCAACTTTGGCCCGTGGTCGTGGGGACGACCCTATAGTCGTCGGACAAGTCGGCGGCTGTCCAGCTTTGGCCCGGGGTCGTGGGGACGACCCTATAATCGTCGGACATGACGGTGTCGGGCCAATCTAGTCCCGGGATCGTGGGGACGACCCTATAGTCGTCGGACAAGTCGGCGGCTGTCCAGCTTTGGCCCGGGGTCGTGGGGACGACCCTATAGTCGTCGGACATAACGGTGGCGGGCCAACTTTGGCCCGGGGACGTGGGGACGACCCTATAGTCTGCGGACAAGTCGGCGGCTGGCCAAATTTGGCCCGTGGTCGTGGGGACGACCCTATAGTCGTCGGACATGACGGTGTCGGGCCAATCTAGTCCCGGGATCGTGGGGACGACTCTATAGTCGTCGGACATGACGGTGGCGGGCCAATCTAGTCCCGGGGTCGTGGGGACGACTCTATAGTCGTCGGACAAGTCGGCGGCTGGCCAACTTTGGCCCGTGGTCGTAGGGACGACCCTATAGTCGTCGGAAATGTCGGTGGCTGTCCAACTTTGGCCCGGGGGTCGTGGGGACGACCCTATAGTCGTCGGACATGTCGGTGGCGGGCCAGTCTAGTCCCGGGTCGTGGGGACGACCCTATAGTCGTCGGACAAGTCGGCGGCCGGCCAACCTAGTCCGGGGGTCGTGGGGACGACACTATAGTCGTCGGACATGACGGTGGCGGGCCAGTCTAGTCCCGGGTCGTGGGGACGACCCTATAGTCGTCGGACAAGTCGGCGGCTGGCCAAATTTGGCCCGTGGTCGTGGGGACGACCCTATAGTCGTCGGACATGACGGTGTCGGGCCAATCTAGTCCCGGGATCGTGGGGACGACCCTATAGTCGTCGGACATGACGGTGGCGGGCCAATCTAGTTCCGGGGTCGTGGGCACGACCCTATAGTCGTCGGACATGTCGGCGGCTGGACAACTTTGGCCCGTGGACGTGGGGACGACCCCATAGTCGTCGGACATGTCGGCGGTTGGCCAACTTTGGCCCGTGGTCGTGGGGACGATCCGATAGTCGTCGGACATGACGGTGGCGGGCCAATCTAGTCCCGGGGTCATAGGGACGACCCTATAGTCGTCGGACATGTCGGCGGCTGGTCAACTTAGGCCCGTGGTCGTAGGGACGATCCGATAGTCGTTGGACATGACGGTGCCGGGCCAATCAAGTCCCGGGGTCGTGGGTACGACCCTATAGTCGTCGGACATGTCGGCGATTGGCCATTATTGGCCCGGGGTCGTGGGGACGACCCTATAGTCGTCGGACAAGTCGGCGGCTGGCCAAATTTGGCCCGTGGTCGTGAGGACGACCGTATTGTCGTCGGAAATGTCGGCGGCTGGCCAACTTTGGCCCGTGGCCGTGAAGACGACCCTATAGTCGTCGGACAAGACGGTGGCGGGCCAATCTAGTCCCGGGGTCGTGGGTACGACCCTATAGTCGTCGGACATGTCGGCGATTGGCCATTATTGGCCCGGGGTCGTGGGGACGACCCTATAGTCGTCGGACAAGTCGGCGGCTGGCCAAATTTGGCCCGTGGTCGTGAGGACGACCCTATTGTCGTCGGAAATGTCGGCGGCTGGCCAACTTTGGCCCGTGGTCGTGAAGACGACCCTATAGTCGTCGGACATGTCGGTGGCTGGCCAACTTTGGCCCGGGGTCGTGGGGACGACCCTATAGTCGTCGGACATGAAGGTGGCGGACCAATCTAGTCCCGGGGTCGTGGGGACGACCCTACAGTCGTCGGACAAGTCGGTGGCGGGCCAACCTAGTCCGGGGGTCGTGGGGACGACACTATAGTCGTCGGACATGACGGTGGCGGGCCAGTCTAGTCCCGGGTCGTGGGGACGACCCTATAGTCGTCGGACATGTCGGCGGCTGGCCAACTTTGGCCCGTGGTCGTGGGGACGACCCTATAGTCGTCGGAAATGTCGGTGGCTGTCCAACTTTGGCCCGGGGGTCGTGGGGACGACCCTATAGTCGTCGGACATGTCGGTGGCGGGCCAGTCTAGTCCCGGGTCGTGGGGACGACCCTATAGTCGTCGGACAAGTCGGCGGCCGGCCAACCTAGTCCGGGGGTCGTGGGGACGACACTATAGTCGTCGGACATGACGGTGGCGGGCCAGTCTAGTCCCGGGTCGTGGGGACGACCCTACAGTCGTCGGACAAGTCGGCGGCGTGCCAATCTAGTCCCGCGGTCGTGTGGACGACCCTATAGTCGTCGGACAAGTCAGCGGCTGGCCAACATTGGCCCGTGGTCGTGGGGACGACCATATAGTCGTCGGACATGACGGTGGCGGGCCAGTCTAGTCCCGGGTCGTGAGCACGACCCTATAGTCGTCGGAAATGTCGCCGGCTGGCCAACTTTGGCCCGTGGTCGTGGGGACGACCCTATAGTCGTCGGACAAGTCGGCGGCTGTCCAGCTTTGGCCCGGGGTCGTGGGGACGACCCTATAATCGTCGGACATGACGGTGTCGGGCCAATCTAGTCCCGGGATCGTGGGGACGACCCTATAGTCGTCGGACAAGTCGGCGGCTGTCCAGCTTTGGCCCGGGGTCGTGGGGACGACCCTATAGTCGTCGGACATAACGGTGGCGGGCCAACTTTGGCCCGGGGACGTGGGGACGACCCTATAGTCTGCGGACAAGTCGGCGGCTGGCCAAATTTGGCCCGTGGTCGTGGGGACGACCCTATAGTCGTCGGACATGACGGTGTCGGGCCAATCTAGTCCCGGGATCGTGGGGACGACTCTATAGTCGTCGGACATGACGGTGGCGGGCCAATCTAGTCCCGGGGTCGTGGGGACGACTCTATAGTCGTCGGACAAGTCGGCGGCTGGCCAACTTTGGCCCGTGGTCGTAGGGACGACCCTATAGTCGTCGGAAATGTCGGTGGCTGTCCAACTTTGGCCCGGGGGTCGTGGGGACGACCCTATAGTCGTCGGACATGTCGGTGGCGGGCCAGTCTAGTCCCGGGTCGTGGGGACGACCCTATAGTCGTCGGACAAGTCGGCGGCCGGCCAACCTAGTCCGGGGGTCGTGGGGACGACACTATAGTCGTCGGACATGACGGTGGCGGGCCAGTCTAGTCCCGGGTCGTGGGGACGACCCTATAGTCGTCGGACAAGTCGGCGGCTGGCCAAATTTGGCCCGTGGTCGTGGGGACGACCCTATAGTCGTCGGACATGACGGTGTCGGGCCAATCTAGTCCCGGGATCGTGGGGACGACCCTATAGTCGTCGGACATGACGGTGGCGGGCCAATCTAGTTCCGGGGTCGTGGGCACGACCCTATAGTCGTCGGACATGTCGGCGGCTGGACAACTTTGGCCCGTGGACGTGGGGACGACCCCATAGTCGTCGGACATGTCGGCGGTTGGCCAACTTTGGCCCGTGGTCGTGGGGACGATCCGATAGTCGTCGGACATGACGGTGGCGGGCCAATCTAGTCCCGGGGTCATAGGGACGACCCTATAGTCGTCGGACATGTCGGCGGCTGGTCAACTTAGGCCCGTGGTCGTAGGGACGATCCGATAGTCGTTGGACATGACGGTGCCGGGCCAATCAAGTCCCGGGGTCGTGGGTACGACCCTATAGTCGTCGGACATGTCGGCGATTGGCCATTATTGGCCCGGGGTCGTGGGGACGACCCTATAGTCGTCGGACAAGTCGGCGGCTGGCCAAATTTGGCCCGTGGTCGTGAGGACGACCCTATTGTCGTCGGAAATGTCGGCGGCTGGCCAACTTTGGCCCGTGGCCGTGAAGACGACCCTATAGTCGTCGGACAAGACGGTGGCGGGCCAATCTAGTCCCGGGGTCGTGGGTACGACCCTATAGTCGTCGGACATGTCGGCGATTGGCCATTATTGGCCCGGGGTCGTGGGGACGACCCTATAGTCGTCGGACAAGTCGGCGGCTGGCCAAATTTGGCCCGTGGTCGTGAGGACGACCCTATTGTCGTCGGAAATGTCGGCGGCTGGCCAACTTTGGCCCGTGGTCGTGAAGACGACCCTATAGTCGTCGGACATGTCGGTGGCTGGCCAACTTTGGCCCGGGGTCGTGGGGACGACCCTATAGTCGTCGGACATGAAGGTGGCGGACCAATCTAGTCCCGGGGTCGTGGGGACGACCCTACAGTCGTCGGACAAGTCGGTGGCGGGCCAACCTAGTACCGGGGTCGTGGGGATGACCCCATAGTCGTTGGACATGACGGTGGCGGGCCAGTCTAGTCCCGGGTCGTGGGCACGACCCTATAGTCGTCGGAAATGTCGCCGGCTGGCCAACTTTGGCCCGTGGTCGTGGGGACGACCCTATAGTCGTCGGACAAGTCGGCGGCTGTCCAGCTTTGGCCCGGGGTCGTGGGGACGACCCTATAGTCGTCGGACATAACGGTGGCGGGCCAACTTTGGCCCGGGGACGTGGGGACGACCCTATAGTCTGCGGACAAGTCGGCGGCTGGCCAAATTTGGCCCGTGGTCGTGGGGACGACCCTATAGTCGTCGGACATGACGGTGTCGGGCCAATCTAGTCCCGGGATCGTGGGGACGACCCTATAGTCGTCGGACATGACGGTGGCGGGCCAATCTAGTCCCGGGGTCGTGGGGACGACTCTATAGTCGTCGGACAAGTCGGCAGCTGGCCAACCTTGGCCCGTGGTCGTGGGGACGACCCTATAGTCGTCGGAAATGTCGGTGGCTGTCCAACTTTGGCCCGGGGGTCGTGGGGACGACCCTATAGTCGTCGGACATGTCGGTGGCGGGCCAGTCTAGTCCCGGGTCGTGGGGACGACCCTATAGTCGTCGGACAAGTCGGCGGCCGGCCAACCTAGTCCGGGGGTCGTGGGGACGACACTATAGTCGTCGGACATGACGGTGGCGGGCCAGTCTAGTCCCGGGTCGTGGGGACGACCCTATAGTCGTCGGACATGTCGGCGGCTGGCCAACTTTGACCCGTGGTCGTGGGGACGACCCTATAGTCGTCGGAAATGTCGGTGGCTGTCCAACTTTAGCCCGGGGGTCGTGGGGACGACCCTATAGTCGTCGGACATGTCGGTGGCGGGCCAGTCTAGTCCCGGGTCGTGGGGACGACCCTATAGTCGTCGGACAAGTCGGCGGCCGGCCAACCTAGTCCGGGGGTCGTGGGGACGACACTATAGTCGTCGGACATGACGGTGGCGGGCCAGTCTAGTCCCGGGTCGTGGGGACGACCCTACAGTCGTCGGACAAGTCGGCGGCGTGCCAATCTAGTCCCGCGGTCGTGGGGACGACCCTATAGTCGTCGGACAAGTCAGCGGCTGGCCAACATTGGCCCGTGGTCGTGGGGACGACCATATAGTCGTCGGACATGACGGTGGCGGGCCAGTCTAGTCCCGGGTCGTGAGCACGACCCTATAGTCGTCGGAAATGTCGCCGGCTGGCCAACTTTGGCCCGTGGTCGTGGGGACGACCCTATAGTCGTCGGACAAGTCGGCGGCTGTCCAGCTTTGGCCCGGGGTCGTGGGGACGACCCTATAGTCGTCGGACATGACGGTGTCGGGCCAATCTAGTCCCGGGATCGTGGGGACGACCCTATAGTCGTCGGACAAGTCGGCGGCTGTCCAGCTTTGGCCCGGGGTCGTGGGGACGACCCTATAGTCGTCGGACATAACGGTGGCGGGCCAACTTTGGCCCGGGGACGTGGGGACGACCCTATAGTCTGCGGACAAGTCGGCGGCTGGCCAAATTTGGCCCGTGGTCGTGGGGACGACCCTATAGTCGTCGGACATGACGGTGTCGGGCCAATCTAGTCCCGGGATCGTGGGGACGACTCTATAGTCGTCGGACATGACGGTGGCGGGCCAATCTAGTCCCGGGGTCGTGGGGACGACTCTATAGTCGTCGGACAAGTCGGCGGCTGGCCAACTTTGGCCCGTGGTCGTGGGGACGACCCTATAGTCGTCGGAAATGTCGGTGGCTGTCCAACTTTGGCCCGGGGGTCGTGGGGACGACCCTATAGTCGTCGGACATGTCGGTGGCGGGCCAGTCTAGTCCCGGGTCGTGGGGACGACCCTATAGTCGTCGGACAAGTCGGCGGCCGGCCAACCTAGTCCGGGGGTCGTGGGGACGACACTATAGTCGTCGGACATGACGGTGGCGGGCCAGTCTAGTCCCGGGTCGTGGGGACGACCCTATAGTCGTCGGACAAGTCGGCGGCTGGCCAAATTTGGCCCGTGGTCGTGGGGACGACCCTATAGTCGTCGGACATGACGGTGTCGGGCCAATCTAGTCCCGGGATCGTGGGGACGACCCTATAGTCGTCGGACATGACGGTGGCGGGCCAATCTAGTTCCGGGGTCGTGGGGACGACCCTATAGTCGTCGGACATGTCGGCGGCTGGACAACTTTGGCCCGTGGACGTGGGGACGACCCCATAGTCGTCGGACATGTCGGCGGTTGGCCAACTTTGGCCCGTGGTCGTGGGGACGATCCGATAGTCGTCGGACATGACGGTGGCGGGCCAATCTAGTCCCGGGGTCATAGGGACGACCCTATAGTCGTCGGACATGTCGGCGGCTGGTCAACTTAGGCCCGTGGTCGTAGGGACGATCCGATAGTCGTTGGACATGACGGTGCCGGGCCAATCAAGTCCCGGGGTCGTGGGTACGACCCTATAGTCGTCGGACATGTCGTCGATTGGCCATTATTGGCCCGGGGTCGTGGGGACGACCCTATAGTCGTCGGACAATTCGGCGGCTGGCCAAATTTGGCCCGTGGTCGTGAGGACGACCCTATTGTCGTCGGAAATGTCGGCGGCTGGCCAACTTTGGCCCGTGGCCGTGAAGACGACCCTATAGTCGTCGGACAAGACGGTGGCGGGCCAATCTAGTCCCGGGGTCGTGGGTACGACCCTATAGTCGTCGGACATGTCGGCGATTGGCCATTATTGGCCCGGGGTCGTGGGGACGACCCTATAGTCGTCGGACAAGTCGGCGGCTGGCCAAATTTGGCCCGTGGTCGTGAGGACGACCCTATTGTCGTCGGAAATGTCGGCGGCTGGCCAACTTTGGCCCGTGGTCGTGAAGACGACCCTATAGTCGTCGGACATGTCGGTGGCTGGCCAACTTTGGCCCGGGGTCGTGGGGACGACCCTATAGTCGTCGGACATGAAGGTGGCGGACCAATCTAGTCCCGGGGTCGTGGGGACGACCCTACAGTCGTCGGACAAGTCGGTGGCGGGCCAACCTAGTACCGGGGTCGTGGGGATGACCCCATAGTCGTTGGACATGACGGTGGCGGGCCAGTCTAGTCCCGGGTCGTGGGGACGACCCTATAGTCGTCGGACAAGTCGGCGGCCGGCCAACCTAGTCCGGGGGTCGTGGGGACGACACTATAGTCGTCGGACATGACGGTGGCGGGCCAGTCTAGTCCCGGGTCGTGGGGACGACCCTATAGTCGTCGGACATGTCGGCGGCTGGCCAACTTTGGCCCGTGGTCGTGGGGACGACCCTATAGTCGTCGGAAATGTCGGTGGCTGTCCAACTTTGGCCCGGGGGTCGTGGGGACGACCCTATAGTCGTCGGACATGTCGGTGGCGGGCCAGTCTAGTCCCGGGTCGTGGGGACGACCCTATAGTCGTCGGACAAGTCAGCGGCTGGCCAACATTGGCCCGTGGTCGTGGGGACGACCATATAGTCGTCGGACATGACGGTGGCGGGCCACTCTAGTCCCGGGTCGTGGGGACGACCCTATAGTCGTCGGACATGTCGGCGGCTGGCCAACTTTGGCCCGGGGTCGTGGGGACGACCCTACAGTCGTCGGATATGTCGGCGGCTGGCCAACTTTGGCCCGTGGTCGTGGGGACGACCCTATAGTCGTCGGAAATGACGGTGGCGGGCCAATCTAGTCCCGGGGTCGTGGGGACGACCCTATAGTCGTCGGACAAGTCGGTGGCGGGCCAACCTAGTACCGGGGTCGTGGGGATGACCCCATAGTCGTTGGACATGACGGTGGCGGGCCAGTCTAGTCCCGGGTCGTGGGCACGACCCTATAGTCGTCGGAAATGTCGCCGGCTGGCCAACTTTGGCCCGTGGTCGTGGGGACGACCCTATAGTCGTCGGACAAGTCGGCGGCTGTCCATCTTTGGCCCGGGGTCGTGGGGACGACCCTATAGTCGTCGGACAAGTCGGCGGCTGTCCATCTTTGGCCCGGGGTCGTGGGGACGACCCTATAGTCGTCGGACATGTCGGTGGCGGGCCAGTCTAGTCCCGGGTCGTGGGGACGACCCTATAGTCGTCGGACAAGTCGGCGGCCGGCCAACCTAGTCCGGGGGTCGTGGGGACGACACTATAGTCGTCGGACATGACGGTGGCGGGCCAGTCTAGTCCCGGGTCGTGGGGACGACCCTATAGTCGTCGGACAAGTCGACGGCTGGCCAAATTTGGCCCGTGGTCGTGGGGACGACCCTATAGTCGTCGGACAAGTCGGCGGCTGTCCAGCTTTGGCCCGGGGTCGTGGGGACGACCCTATAGTCGTCGGACATGACGGTGTCGGGCCAATCTAGTCCCGGGATCGTGGGGACGACCCTATAGTCGTCGGACAAGTCGGCGGCTGTCCAGCTTTGGCCCGGGGTCGTGGGGACGACCCTATAGTCGTCGGACATAACGGTGGCGGGCCAACTTTGGCCCGGGGACGTGGGGACGACCCTATAGTCGTCGGAAATGTCGGTGGCTGTCCAACTTTGGCCCGGGGGTCGTGGGGACGACCCTATAGTCGTCGGACATGTCGGTGGCGGGCCAGTCTAGTCCCGGGTCGTGGGGACGACCCTATAGTCGTCGGACAAGTCGGCGGCTGGCCAAATTTGGCCCGTGGTCGTGGGGACGACCCTATAGTCGTCGGACATGACGGTGTCGGGCCAATCTAGTCCCGGGATCGTGGGGACGACCCTATAGTCGTCGGACATGACGGTGGCGGGCCAATCTAGTTCCGGGGTCGTGGGGACGACCCTATAGTCGTCGGACATGTCGGCGGCTGGACAACTTTGGCCCGTGGACGTGGGGACGACCCCATAGTCGTCGGACATGTCGGCGGTTGGCCAACTTTGGCCCGTGGTCGTGGGGACGATCCGATAGTCGTCGGACATGACGGTGGCGGGCCAATCTAGTCCCGGGGTCATAGGGACGACCCTATAGTCGTCGGACATGTCGGCGGCTGGTCAACTTAGGCCCGTGGTCGTAGGGACGATCCGATAGTCGTTGGACATGACGGTGCCGGGCCAATCAAGTCCCGGGGTCGTGGGTACGACCCTATAGTCGTCGGACATGTCGGCGATTGGCCATTATTGGCCCGGGGTCGTGGGGCCGACCCTATAGTCGTCGGACAAGTCGGCGGCTGGCCAAATTTGGCCCGTGGTCGTGAGGACGACCCTATTGTCGTCGGAAATGTCGGCGGCTGGCCAACTTTGGCCCGTGGTCGTGAAGACGACCCTATAGTCGTCGGACAAGACGGTGGCGGGCCAATCTAGTCCCGGGGTCGTGGGTACGACCCTATAGTCGTCGGACATGTCGGCGATTGGCCATTATTGGCCCGGGGTCGTGGGGACGACCCTATAGTCGTCGGACAAGTCGGCGGCTGGCCAAATTTGGCCCGTGGTCGTGAGGACGACCCTATTGTCGTCGGAAATGTCGGCGGCTGGCCAACTTTGGCCCGTGGCCGTGAAGACGACCCTATAGTCGTCGGACAAGACGGTGGCGGGCCAATCTAGTCCCGGGGTCGTGGGTACGACCCTATAGTCGTCGGACATGTCGGCGATTGGCCATTATTGGCCCGGGGTCGTGGGGACGACCCTATAGTCGTCGGACAAGTCGGCGGCTGGCCAAATTTGGCCCGTGGTCGTGAGGACGACCCTATTGTCGTCGGATATGTCGGCGGCTGGCCAACTTTGGCCCGTGGTCGTGAAGACGACCCTATAGTCGTCGGACATGTCGGTGGCTGGCCAACTTTGGCCCGGGGTCGTGGGGACGACCCTATAGTCGTCGGACATGAAGGTGGCGGACCAATCTAGTCCCGGGGTCGTGGGGACGACCCTACAGTCGTCGGACAAGTCGGTGGCGGGCCAACCTAGTACCGGGGTCGTGGGGATGACCCCATAGTCGTTGGACATGACGGTGGCGGGCCAGTCTAGTCCCGGGTCGTGGGGACGACCCTATAGTCGTCGGACAAGTCGGCGGCCGGCCAACCTAGTCCGGGGGTCGTGGGGACGACACTATAGTCGTCGGACATGACGGTGGCGGGCCAGTCTAGTCCCGGGTCGTGGGGACGACCCTATAGTCGTCGGACATGTCGGCGGCTGGCCAACTTTGGCCCGTGGTCGTGGGGACGACCCTATAGTCGTCGGAAATGTCGGTGGCTGTCCAACTTTGGCCCGGGGGTCGTGGGGACGACCCTATAGTCGTCGGACATGTCGGTGGCGGGCCAGTCTAGTCCCGGGTCGTGGGGACGACCCTATAGTCGTCGGACAAGTCAGCGGCTGGCCAACATTGGCCCGTGGTCGTGGGGACGACCATATAGTCGTCGGACATGACGGTGGCGGGCCACTCTAGTCCCGGGTCGTGGGGACGACCCTATAGTCGTCGGACATATCGGCGGCTGGCCAACTTTGGCCCGGGGTCGTGGGGACGACCCTACAGTCGTCGGATATGTCGGCGGCTGGCCAACTTTGGCCCGTGGTCGTGGGGACGACCCTATAGTCGTCGGAAATGACGGTGGCGGGCCAATCTAGTCCCGGGGTCGTGGGGACGACCCTATAGTCGTCGGACAAGTCGGTGGCGGGCCAACCTAGTACCGGGGTCGTGGGGATGACCCCATAGTCGTTGGACATGACGGTGGCGGGCCAGTCTAGTCCCGGGTCGTGGGCACGACCCTATAGTCGTCGGAAATGTCGCCGGCTGGCCAACTTTGGCCCGTGGTCGTGGGGACGACCCTATAGTCGTCGGACAAGTCGGCGGCTGTCCATCTTTGGCCCGGGGTCGTGGGGACGACCCTATAGTCGTCGGACAAGTCGGCGGCTGTCCATCTTTGGCCCGGGGTCGTGGGGACGACCCTATAGTCGTCGGACATGTCGGTGGCGGGCCAGTCTAGTCCCGGGTCGTGGGGACGACCCTATAGTCGTCGGACAAGTCGGCGGCCGGCCAACCTAGTCCGGGGGTCGTGGGGACGACACTATAGTCGTCGGACATGACGGTGGCGGGCCAGTCTAGTCCCGGGTCGTGGGGACGACCCTATAGTCGTCGGACAAGTCGGCGGCTGGCCAAATTTGGCCCGTGGTCGTGGGGACGACCCTATAGTCGTCGGACAAGTCGGCGGCTGTCCAGCTTTGGCCCGGGGTCGTGGGGACGACCCTATAGTCGTCGGACATGACGGTGTCGGGCCAATCTAGTCCCGGGATCGTGGGGACGACCCTATAGTCGTCGGACAAGTCGGCGGCTGTCCAGCTTTGGCCCGGGGTCGTGGGGACGACCCTATAGTCGTCGGACATAACGGTGGCGGGCCAACTTTGGCCCGGGGACGTGGGGACGACCCTATAGTCGTCGGAAATGTCGGTGGCTGTCCAACTTTGGCCCGGGGGTCGTGGGGACGACCCTATAGTCGTCGGACATGTCGGTGGCGGGCCAGTCTAGTCCCGGGTCGTGGGGACGACCCTATAGTCGTCGGACAAGTCGGCGGCTGGCCAAATTTGGCCCGTGGTCGTGGGGACGACCCTATAGTCGTCGGACATGACGGTGTCGGGCCAATCTAGTCCCGGGATCGTGGGGACGACCCTATAGTCGTCGGACATGACGGTGGCGGGCCAATCTAGTTCCGGGGTCGTGGGGACGACCCTATAGTCGTCGGACATGTCGGCGGCTGGACAACTTTGGCCCGTGGACGTGGGGACGACCCCATAGTCGTCGGACATGTCGGCGGTTGGCCAACTTTGGCCCGTGGTCGTGGGGACGATCCGATAGTCGTCGGACATGACGGTGGCGGGCCAATCTAGTCCCGGGGTCATAGGGACGACCCTATAGTCGTCGGACATGTCGGCGGCTGGTCAACTTAGGCCCGTGGTCGTAGGGACGATCCGATAGTCGTTGGACATGACGGTGCCGGGCCAATCAAGTCCCGGGGTCGTGGGTACGACCCTATAGTCGTCGGACATGTCGGCGATTGGCCATTATTGGCCCGGGGTCGTGGGGCCGACCCTATAGTCGTCGGACAAGTCGGCGGCTGGCCAAATTTGGCCCGTGGTCGTGAGGACGACCCTATTGTCGTCGGAAATGTCGGCGGCTGGCCAACTTTGGCCCGTGGTCGTGAAGACGACCCTATAGTCGTCGGACAAGACGGTGGCGGGCCAATCTAGTCCCGGGGTCGTGGGTACGACCCTATAGTCGTCGGACATGTCGGCGATTGGCCATTATTGGCCCGGGGTCGTGGGGACGACCCTATAGTCGTCGGACAAGTCGGCGGCTGGCCAAATTTGGCCCGTGGTCGTGAGGGCGACCCTATTGTCGTCGGAAATGTCGGCGGCTGGCCAACTTTGGCCCGTGGTCGTGAAGACGACCCTATAGTCGTCGGACATGTCGGTGGCTGGCCAACTTTGGCCCGGGGTCGTGGGGACGACCCTATAGTCGTCGGACATGAAGGTGGCGGACCAATCTAGTCCCGGGGTCGTGGGGACGACCCTACAGTCGTCGGACAAGTCGGTGGCGGGCCAACCTAGTACCGGGGTCGTGGGGATGACCCCATAGTCGTTGGACATGACGGTGGCGGGCCAGTCTAGTCCCGGGTCGTGGGCACGACCCTATAGTCGTCGGAAATGTCGCCGGCTGGCCAACTTTGGCCCGTGGTCGTGGGGACGACCCTATAGTCGTCGGACAAGTCGGCGGCTGTCCAGCTTTGGCCCGGGGTCGTGGGGTACGACCCTATAGTCGTCGGACATAACGGTGGCGGGCCAACTTTGGCCCGGGGACGTGGGGACGACCCTATAGTCTGCGGACAAGTCGGCGGCTGGCCAAATTTGGCCCGTGGTCGTGGGGACGACCCTATAGTCGTCGGACATGACGGTGTCGGGCCAATCTAGTCCCGGGATCGTGGGGACGACCCTATAGTCGTCGGACATGACGGTGGCGGGCCAATCTAGTCCCGGGGTCGTGGGGACGACTCTATAGCCGTCGGACAAGTCGGCGGCTGGCCAACTTTGGCCCGTGGTCGTGGGGACGACCCTATAGTCGTCGGAAATGTCGGTGGCTGTCCAACTTTGGCCCGGGGGTCGTGGGGACGACCCTATAGTCGTCGGACATGACGGTGGCGGGCCAGTCTAGTCCCGGGTCGTGGGGACGACCCTATAGTCGTCGGACAAGTCGGCGGCCGGCCAACCTAGTCCGGGGGTCGTGGGGACGACACTATAGTCGTCGGACATGACGGTGGCGGGCCAGTCTAGTCCCGGGTCGTGGGGACGACCCTATAGTCGTCGGACATGTCGGCGGCTGGCCAACTTTGGCCCGTGGTCGTGGGGACGACCCTATAGTCGTCGGAAATGTCGGTGGCTGTCCAACTTTGGCCCGGGGGTCGTGGGGACGACCCTATAGTCGTCGGACATGTCGGTGGCGGGCCAGTCTAGTCCCGGGTCGTGGAGACGACCCTATAGTCGTCGGACAAGTCAGCGGCTGGCCAACATTGGCCCGTGGTCGTGGGGACGACCATATAGTCGTCGGACATGACGGTGGCGGGCCACTCTAGTCCCGGGTCGTGGGGACGACCCTATAGTCGTCGGACATGTCGGCGGCTGGCCAACTTTGGCCCGGGGTCGTGGGGACGACCCTACAGTCGTCGGATATGTCGGCGGCTGGCCAACTTTGGCCCGTGGTCGTGGGGACGACCCTATAGTCGTCGGAAATGACGGTGGCGGGCCAATCTAGTCCCGGGGTCGTGGGGACGACCCTATAGTCGTCGGACAAGTCGGTGGCGGGCCAACCTAGTACCGGGGTCGTGGGGATGACCCCATAGTCGTTGGACATGACGGTGGCGGGCCAGTCTAGTCCCGGGTCGTGGGCACGACCCTATAGTCGTCGGAAATGTCGCCGGCTGGCCAACTTTGGCCCGTGGTCGTGGGGACGACCTTATAGTCGTCGGACAAGTCGGCGGCTGTCCAGCTTTGGCCCGGGGTCGTGGGGACGACCCTATAGTCGTCGGACATGACGGTGTCGGGCCAATCTAGTCCCGGGATCGTGGGGACGACCCTATAGTCGTCGGACAAGTCGGCGGCTGTCCAGCTTTGGCCCGGGGTCGTGGGGACGACCCTATAGTCGTCGGACATAACGGTGGCGGGCCAACTTTGTCCCGGGGACGTGGGGACGACCCTATAGTCTGCGGACAAGTCGGCGGCTGGCCAAATTTGGCCCGTGGTCGTGGGGACGACCCTATAGTCGTCGGACATGACGGTGTCGGGCCAATCTAGTCCCGGGATCGTGGGGACGACCCTATAGTCGTCGGACATGACGGTGGCGGGCCAATCTAGTCCCGGGGTCGTGGGGACGACTCTATAGTCGTCGGACAAGTCGGCGGCTGGCCAACTTTGGCCCGTGGTCGTGGGGACGACCCTATAGTCGTCGGACTTGACGGTGGCGGGCCAATCTAGTCTCGGGGTCGTGGGGACGACCCTATAGTCGTCGGACATGTCGGCGGCTGGCCAACTTTGGCCCGGGGTCGTGGGGACGACCCTACAGTCGTCGGATATGTCGGCGGCAGGCCAACTTTGGCCCGTGGTCGTGGGGACGACCCTATAGTCGTCGGAAATGACGGTGGCGGGCCAATCTAGTCCCGGGGTCGTGGGGACGACCCTATAGTCGTCGGACAAGTCGGTGGCGGGCCAACCTAGTACCGGGGTCGTGGGGATGACCCCATAGTTGTTGGACATGACGGTGGCGGGCCAGTCTAGTCCCGGGTCGTGGGCACGACCCTATAGTCGTCGGAAATGTCGCCGGCTGGCCAACTTTGGCCCGTGGTCGTGGGGACGACCCTATAGTCGTCGGACAAGTCGGCGGCTGTCCATCTTTGGTCCGAGGTCGTGGGGACGACCCTATAGTCGTCGGACAAGTCGGCGGCTGTCCAGCTTTGGCCCGGGGTCGTGGGGACGACCCTATAGTCGTCGGACTTGACGGTGGCGGGCCAATCTAGTCCCGGGGTCGTGGGGACGACCCTATAGTCGTCGGACTTGACGGTGGCGGGCCAGTCTAGTCCCGGGTCGTGGGCACGACCCTATAGTCGTCGGAAATGACGCCGGCTGGCCAACTTTGGCCCGTGGTCGTGGGGACGACCCTATAGTCGTCAGACATGACGGTGGCGAGCCAACCTATTTCCGGGGTCGTGGGGACGACCCTATAGTCGTCAGACAAGTCGGCGGCGAGCCCACCTAGTCGGGGGGTCGTGGGGACGACCCTATAGTCGTCGGACACGTCGGCGGCCGGCCAACCTAGTCCGGGGGTCGTGGGGACGACCCTATAGTCGTCGGACATGACGGTGGCGGGCCAGTCTAGTCCCGGGTCGTGGGGACGACCCTATAGTCGTCGGACATGTCGGCGGCTGGCCAACTTTGGCCCGTGGTCGTGGGGACGACCCTATAGTCGTCGGAAATGTCGGTGGCTGTCCAACTTTGGCCCGGGGGTCGTGGGGACGACCCTATAGTCGTCGGACATGTCGGCGGCGAGCCAACATTGACCCGGGGTCGTGGGGACGACTCTATAGTCGTCGGACATGTCGGTGGCGGGCCAGTCTAGTCCCGGGTCGTGGGGACGACCCTATAGTCGTCGGACATGTCGGCGGCTGGCCAACTTTGGCCCGTGGTCGTGGGGAGGACCCTATACTCGTCGGACAAGTCGGCGGCGTACCAACCTAGTCCGGGGGTCGTGGGGACGACCCTATAGTCGTCGGATATGACGGTGGCGGGCCAGTCTAGTCCCGGGTCATGGGGACGACCCTATAGTCGTCGGACAAGTCGGCGGCTGGCCAACTTTGGCCCGTGGTCGTGGGGACGACCCTATAGTCGTCGGAAATGACGGTGGCGGGCAAATCTAGTCCCGGGGTCGTGGGGACGACCCTATAGTCGTCGGACATATCAGCGGCTGGCCAACTTTGGCCCGGGGTCGTGGGGACGACCCTACAGTCGTCGGATATGTCGGCGGCTGGCCAACTTTGGCCCGTGGTCGTGGGGACGACCGTATAGTCGTCGGAAATGACGGTGGCGGGCCAATCTAGTCCCGGGGTCGTGGGGACGACCCTATAGTCGTCGGACAAGTCGGCGGCGGGCCAACCTAGTCCCGGGGTCGTGGGGATGACCCTATAGTCGTCGGACATGACGGTGGCGGGCCAGTCTAGTCCCGGGTCGTGGGGACGACCCTATAGTCGTCGGACATGTCGCCGGCTGGCCAACTTTGGCCCATGGTCGTGGGGACGACCCTATAGTCGTCGGACAGAACGGTGGCGGGCCAATCTAGTCCCGGGGTCGTGGGGACGACCCTATAGTCGTCGGACAAGTCGGGGGCGGGCCTACCTAGTCCCGGGGTCGTGGGGACGACCCTATAGTCGTCGGATAAGTCGGCAGCTTGCCAACTTTGGCCCGGGGTCGTGGGAACGACCCTATAGTCGTCGGACAAGTCGGGGGCGAGCCCACCTAGTCCGGGGGTCGTGGGGACGACCCTATAGTCGTCGGACATGTCGGCGGCTGGCCAACTTTGGCCCGGTGTCGTGGGGACGACTCTATAGTCGTCGGAAATGTCGGCGGCTGGCCAACCTGGACCCGGGGTCGTGGGGACGACCCTATTGTCGTCGGACAAGTCGGCGGCGGGCCAAGCTTGTCCCGGGGTCGTGGGGACGACCCTATAATCGTCGGACATGACGGTGGCGGGCCAATCTAGTCCCGGGGTCGTGGGGACGACCCTATAATCGTTGGACATGACGGTGGCGGGCCAATCTAGTCCCGGGGTCGTAGGGACGACCCTATAGTCGTCGGGCAAGACGGCGGCGGGCCAAGCTTGTCCCGGGGTCGTGGGGACGACCCTATAATCGTCGGACATGTCGGCGGCTGGCCAACCTAGACCCGGGGTCGTGGGGACGATCCGATTGTCGTCGGACATGTCGGCGGCTGTCCAACTTTGGCACCGTGGTCGTGGGGACGATCCAATAGTCGTCAGACATGTCGGCGGCTGGCCAACCTGGACCCGGGGTCGTGGGGACGACCCTATTGTCGTCGGACATGACGGTGGCGGGCCAATCTAGTCTCGCGGTCGTGGGGACGACCCTATAATCGTCGGACATGACGGTGGCGGGCCAATCTAGTCCCGGGGTCGTGGGGACGACCCTATAGTCGTCGGACATGTCGGCGGCTGGCCAACTTTGGCCCGGTGTCGTGGGGACGACCCTATAGTCGTCGGACATTTCGGCGGCATGCCAACTTTGGCCCGTGGTCGTGGGGACGACCCTATAGTTGTTGGACATGACGGTGGCGGGCTAATCTAGTCCCGGGGTCGTAGGGACGACCCTATAGTCGTTGGACATGTCGGCGATTGGCCAACATTGGCCCGGGGTCGTGGGGACGACCCTATAGTCGTCGGACATGTCGGCGGCTGGCCAACTTTGGCGCGTGGTCGTGGGGACGATCCGATTATCGTCGGACATGTCGGCGGCTGGCCAACTTTGGCCCGTGGTCGTGGGGACGATCCAATAGTCGTCGGACATGTCGGCGGCTGGCCAACTTTGGCCCGTGGTCGTGGGGACGATCCGATAGTCGTTGGACATGACGGTGGCAGGCCAATCTAGTCCCGGGGTCGTGGGGACGACCCTATAGTCGTCGGACTTGACGGTGGCGGGCCAATCTAGTGTCGGGGTTGTGGGGACGACCCTACAGTCGCCGGACATTTCGGCGGCTTGCCAACTTTGGCCCGGGGTCGTGGGGACGACCCTATAGTCGTCGGACATGACGGTGGCGGACCAATCTATTCCCGGGGTCGTGGGGACGACCCTATAGTCGTCGGACATGTCGGCGGCTGGCCAACTTTGGCCCGTGGTCGTGGGGACGACCCTATAGTCGTCGGACTTGACGGTGGCCGGCCAATCTATTCCCGGGGTCGTGGGGACGACCCTACAGTCGTCGGACATTTCGGCGGCTTGCCAATCTAGTCCCGGGGTCGTGGGGACGACCCTATAGTCGTCGGACATGTCGGCGGCTGGTCAACTTTGGCCCGTGGTTGTGGGGACGACCCTATAGTCGTTGGACATGTCAGCGGCTGGCCAACTTTGGCCCGGTGTCGTGGGGACGACCCAATAGTCGTCGGACATGTCGGACATGTCGGCGGCTGGCCAGCTTTGGCCTGGTGTCGTGGGGACGTCTGTATAGTTGTCGGACATTTCGGCGGCAGGCCAACTTTGGCCCCTGGTCATGGGGACGACCCTATAATCGTCGGACATGTCGGCAGCTGGCCAACCTAGACCCGGGGTCGTGGGGACGACCCTATTGTCGTCGGACAAGTCGGCGGTGGGCCAACCTAGTCCCGGGGTCGTGGGGACGACCCTATAGTCATCGGACAAGTCGGCGGTGGGCCAACCTAGTCCCGGGGTCGTGGGGACGACCCTATAGTCATCGGACATGTCGGCGGCTTGCCAACTTTGGCCCGGGGTCGTGGGGACGACCCTACAGTCGTCGGACATGTCGGCGGCTGGCCAACCTAGTCCGGGGTCGTGGGGACGACCCAATAGTCGTCGGACATTTCGGCGGCTTGCCAACTTTGGCCCGGGGTCGTGGGGGCGGCCCTATAGTCGTCGGACTTGACGGTGGCGGGCCAATCTAGTCCCGGGGTCGTGGGGACGACCCTATAGTCGTCGGACAAGTCGGCGGCCGGCCAACCTAGTCCGGGGGTCGTGGGGACGACCCTATAGTCGTCGGACAAGTCGGCGGCCGGCCAACCTAGTCCGGGGGTCGTGGGGACGACCCTATAGTCGTCGGACATGTCGGCGGCTGGCCAACTTTGGCCCGTGGTCGTGGGGACGACCCTATAGTCGTCGGAAATGACGGTGGCGGGCCAATCTAGTCCCGGGGTCGTGGGGACGACCCTACAGTCGTCGGACAAGTCGGCGGCGAGCCAATCTAGTCCCGCGGTCGTGGGGACGACCCTATAGTCGTCGGACAAGTCAGCGGCTAGCCAACATTGGCCCGTGGTCGTGGGGACGACCCTATAGTCGTCGGAAATGACGGTGGCGGGCCAATCTAGTCCCGCGGTCGTGGGGACGACCCTACAGTCGTCGGACAAGTCGGCGGCGAGCCAATCTAGTCCCGCGGTCGTGGGGACGACCCTATAGTCGTCGGACAAGTCAGCGGCTAGCCAACATTGGCCCGTGGTCGTGGGGACGACCGTATAGTCGTCGGACATGACGGTGGCGAGCCAATCTAGTCCCGGGTCATGGGGACGACCCTATAGTCGTCGGACAAGTCGGCGGCTGGCCAACTTTAGCCCGTGGTCGTGGGGACGACCCTATAGTCGTCGGAAATGACGGTGGCGGGCCAATCTAGTCCCGGGGTCGTGGGGACGACCCTACAGTCGTCGGACAAGTCGGCGGCGAGCCCACCTAGTCGGGGGTCGTGGGGACGACCCTATAGTCGTCGGACAATTCGGCGGCCGGCCAACCTAGTCCGGGGGTCGTGGGGACGACCCTATAGTCGTCGGACATGACGGTGGCGGGCCAGTCTAGTCCCGGGTCGTGAGCACGACCCTATAGTCGTCGGAAATGTCGCCGGCTGGCCAACTTTGGCCCGTGGTCGTGGGGACGACCCTATAGTCGTCGGACAAGTCGGCGGCTGTCCAGCTTTGGCCCGGGGTCGTGGGGACGACCCTATAGTCGTCGGACATGACGGTGTCGGGCCAATCTAGTCCCGGGATCGTGGGGACGACCCTATAGTCGTCGGACATGACGGTGGCGGGCCAATCTAGTCCCGGGGTCGTGGGGACGACTCTATAGTCGTCGGACAAGTCGGCAGCTGGCCAACCTTGGCCCGTGGTCGTGGGGACGACCCTATAGTCGTCGGAAATGTCGGTGGCTGTCCAACTTTGGCCCGGGGGTCGTGGGGACGACCCTATAGTCGTCGGACATGACGGTGTCGGGCCAATCTAGTCCCGGGATCGTGGGGACGACCCTATAGTCGTCGGACAAGTCGGCGGCTGTCCAGCTTTGGCCCGGGGTCGTGGGGACGACCCTATAGTCGTCGGACATAACGGTGGCGGGCCAACTTTGGCCCGGGGACGTGGGGACGACCCTATAGTCTGCGGACAAGTCGGCGGCTGGCCAAATTTGGCCCGTGGTCGTGGGGACGACCCTATAGTCGTCGGACATGACGGTGTCGGGCCAATCTAGTCCCGGGATCGTGGGGACGACCCTATAGTCGTCGGACATGACGGTGGCGGGCCAATCTAGTCCCGGGGTCGTGGGGACGACTCTATAGTCGTCGGACAAGTCGGCAGCTGGCCAACCTTGGCCCGTGGTCGTGGGGACGACCCTATAGTCGTCGGAAATGTCGGTGGCTGTCCAACTTTGGCCCGGGGGTCGTGGGGACGACCCTATAGTCGTCGGACATGTCGGTGGCGGGCCAATCTAGTCCCGGGATCGTGGGGACGACCCTATAGTCGTCGGACATGACGGTGGCGGGCCAATCTAGTCCCGGGGTCGTGGGGACGACTCTATAGTCGTCGGACAAGTCGGCAGCTGGCCAACCTTGGCCCGTGGTCGTGGGGACGACCCTATAGTCGTCGGAAATGTCGGTGGCTGTCCAACTTTGGCCCGGGGGTCGTGGGGACGACCCTATAGTCGTCGGACATAACGGTGGCGGGCCAACTTTGGCCCGGGGACGTGGGGACGACCCTATAGTCGTCGGACAAGTCGGCGGCCGGCCAACCTAGTCCGGGGGTCGTGGGGACGACACTATAGTCGTCGGACATGACGGTGGCGGGCCAGTCTAGTCCCGGGTCGTGGGGACGACCCTATAGTCGTCGGACATGTCGGCGGCTGGCCAACTTTGGCCCGTGGTCGTGGGGACGACCCTATAGTCGTCGGAAATGTCGGTGGCTGTCCAACTTTGGCCCGGGGGTCGTGGGGACGACCCTATAGTCGTCGGACATGTCGGTGGCGGGCCAGTCTAGTCCCGGGTCGTGGGGACGACCCTATAGTCGTCGGACAAGTCGGCGGCCGGCCAACCTAGTCCGGGGGTCGTGGGGACGACACTATAGTCGTCGGACATGACGGTGGCGGGCCAGTCTAGTCCCGGGTCGTGGGGACGACCCTACAGTCGTCGGACAAGTCGGCGGCGTGCCAATCTAGTCCCGCGGTCGTGTGGACGACCCTATAGTCGTCGGACAAGTCAGCGGCTGGCCAACATTGGCCCGTGGTCGTGGGGACGACCATATAGTCGTCGGACATGACGGTGGCGGGCCAGTCTAGTCCCGGGTCGTGAGCACGACCCTATAGTCGTCGGAAATGTCGCCGGCTGGCCAACTTTGGCCCGTGGTCGTGGGGACGACCCTATAGTCGTCGGACAAGTCGGCGGCTGTCCAGCTTTGGCCCGGGGTCGTGGGGACGACCCTATAATCGTCGGACATGACGGTGTCGGGCCAATCTAGTCCCGGGATCGTGGGGACGACCCTATAGTCGTCGGACAAGTCGGCGGCTGTCCAGCTTTGGCCCGGGGTCGTGGGGACGACCCTATAGTCGTCGGACATAACGGTGGCGGGCCAACTTTGGCCCGGGGACGTGGGGACGACCCTATAGTCTGCGGACAAGTCGGCGGCTGGCCAAATTTGGCCCGTGGTCGTGGGGACGACCCTATAGTCGTCGGACATGACGGTGTCGGGCCAATCTAGTCCCGGGATCGTGGGGACGACTCTATAGTCGTCGGACATGACGGTGGCGGGCCAATCTAGTCCCGGGGTCGTGGGGACGACTCTATAGTCGTCGGACAAGTCGGCGGCTGGCCAACTTTGGCCCGTGGTCGTGGGGACGACCCTATAGTCGTCGGAAATGTCGGTGGCTGTCCAACTTTGGCCCGGGGGTCGTGGGGACGACCCTATAGTCGTCGGACATGTCGGTGGCGGGCCAGTCTAGTCCCGGGTCGTGGGGACGACCCTATAGTCGTCGGACAAGTCGGCGGCCGGCCAACCTAGTCCGGGGGTCGTGGGGACGACACTATAGTCGTCGGACATGACGGTGGCGGGCCAGTCTAGTCCCGGGTCGTGGGGACGACCCTATAGTCGTCGGACAAGTCGGCGGCTGGCCAAATTTGGCCCGTGGTCGTGGGGACGACCCTATAGTCGTCGGACATGACGGTGTCGGGCCAATCTAGTCCCGGGATCGTGGGGACGACCCTATAGTCGTCGGACATGACGGTGGCGGGCCAATCTAGTTCCGGGGTCGTGGGCACGACCCTATAGTCGTCGGACATGTCGGCGGCTGGACAACTTTGGCCCGTGGACGTGGGGACGACCCCATAGTCGTCGGACATGTCGGCGGTTGGCCAACTTTGGCCCGTGGTCGTGGGGACGATCCGATAGTCGTCGGACATGACGGTGGCGGGCCAATCTAGTCCCGGGGTCATAGGGACGACCCTATAGTCGTCGGACATGTCGGCGGCTGGTCAACTTAGGCCCGTGGTCGTAGGGACGATCCGATAGTCGTTGGACATGACGGTGCCGGGCCAATCAAGTCCCGGGGTCGTGGGTACGACCCTATAGTCGTCGGACATGTCGGCGATTGGCCATTATTGGCCCGGGGTCGTGGGGACGACCCTATAGTCGTCGGACAAGTCGGCGGCTGGCCAAATTTGGCCCGTGGTCGTGAGGACGACCCTATTGTCGTCGGAAATGTCGGCGGCTGGCCAACTTTGGCCCGTGGCCGTGAAGACGACCCTATAGTCGTCGGACAAGACGGTGGCGGGCCAATCTAGTCCCGGGGTCGTGGGTACGACCCTATAGTCGTCGGACATGTCGGCGATTGGCCATTATTGGCCCGGGGTCGTGGGGACGACCCTATAGTCGTCGGACAAGTCGGCGGCTGGCCAAATTTGGCCCGTGGTCGTGAGGACGACCCTATTGTCGTCGGAAATGTCGGCGGCTGGCCAACTTTGGCCCGTGGTCGTGAAGACGACCCTATAGTCGTCGGACATGTCGGTGGCTGGCCAACTTTGGCCCGGGGTCGTGGGGACGACCCTATAGTCGTCGGACATGAAGGTGGCGGACCAATCTAGTCCCGGGGTCGTGGGGACGACCCTACAGTCGTCGGACAAGTCGGTGGCGGGCCAACCTAGTACCGGGGTCGTGGGGATGACCCCATAGTCGTTGGACATGACGGTGGCGGGCCAGTCTAGTCCCGGGTCGTGGGCACGACCCTATAGTCGTCGGAAATGTCGCCGGCTGGCCAACTTTGGCCCGTGGTCGTGGGGACGACCCTATAGTCGTCGGACAAGTCGGCGGCTGTCCAGCTTTGGCCCGGGGTCGTGGGGACGACCCTATAGTCGTCGGACATAACGGTGGCGGGCCAACTTTGGCCCGGGGACGTGGGGACGACCCTATAGTCTGCGGACAAGTCGGCGGCTGGCCAAATTTGGCCCGTGGTCGTGGGGACGACCCTATAGTCGTCGGACATGACGGTGTCGGGCCAATCTAGTCCCGGGATCGTGGGGACGACCCTATAGTCGTCGGACATGACGGTGGCGGGCCAATCTAGTCCCGGGGTCGTGGGGACGACTCTATAGTCGTCGGACAAGTCGGCAGCTGGCCAACCTTGGCCCGTGGTCGTGGGGACGACCCTATAGTCGTCGGAAATGTCGGTGGCTGTCCAACTTTGGCCCGGGGGTCGTGGGGACGACCCTATAGTCGTCGGACATGTCGGTGGCGGGCCAGTCTAGTCCCGGGTCGTGGGGACGACCCTATAGTCGTCGGACAAGTCGGCGGCCGGCCAACCTAGTCCGGGGGTCGTGGGGACGACACTATAGTCGTCGGACATGACGGTGGCGGGCCAGTCTAGTCCCGGGTCGTGGGGACGACCCTATAGTCGTCGGACATGTCGGCGGCTGGCCAACTTTGACCCGTGGTCGTGGGGACGACCCTATAGTCGTCGGAAATGTCGGTGGCTGTCCAACTTTGGCCCGGGGGTCGTGGGGACGACCCTATAGTCGTCGGACATGTCGGTGGCGGGCCAGTCTAGTCCCGGGTCGTGGGGACGACCCTATAGTCGTCGGACAAGTCGGCGGCCGGCCAACCTAGTCCGGGGGTCGTGGGGACGACACTATAGTCGTCGGACATGACGGTGGCGGGCCAGTCTAGTCCCGGGTCGTGGGGACGACCCTACAGTCGTCGGACAAGTCGGCGGCGTGCCAATCTAGTCCCGCGGTCGTGGGGACGACCCTATAGTCGTCGGACAAGTCAGCGGCTGGCCAACATTGGCCCGTGGTCGTGGGGACGACCATATAGTCGTCGGACATGACGGTGGCGGGCCAGTCTAGTCCCGGGTCGTGAGCACGACCCTATAGTCGTCGGAAATGTCGCCGGCTGGCCAACTTTGGCCCGTGGTCGTGGGGACGACCCTATAGTCGTCGGACAAGTCGGCGGCTGTCCAGCTTTGGCCCGGGGTCGTGGGGACGACCCTATAGTCGTCGGACATGACGGTGTCGGGCCAATCTAGTCCCGGGATCGTGGGGACGACCCTATAGTCGTCGGACAAGTCGGCGGCTGTCCAGCTTTGGCCCGGGGTCGTGGGGACGACCCTATAGTCGTCGGACATAACGGTGGCGGGCCAACTTTGGCCCGGGGACGTGGGGACGACCCTATAGTCTGCGGACAAGTCGGCGGCTGGCCAAATTTGGCCCGTGGTCGTGGGGACGACCCTATAGTCGTCGGACATGACGGTGTCGGGCCAATCTAGTCCCGGGATCGTGGGGACGACTCTATAGTCGTCGGACATGACGGTGGCGGGCCAATCTAGTCCCGGGGTCGTGGGGACGACTCTATAGTCGTCGGACAAGTCGGCGGCTGGCCAACTTTGGCCCGTGGTCGTGGGGACGACCCTATAGTCGTCGGAAATGTCGGTGGCTGTCCAACTTTGGCCCGGGGGTCGTGGGGACGACCCTATAGTCGTCGGACATGTCGGTGGCGGGCCAGTCTAGTCCCGGGTCGTGGGGACGACCCTATAGTCGTCGGACAAGTCGGCGGCCGGCCAACCTAGTCCGGGGGTCGTGGGGACGACACTATAGTCGTCGGACATGACGGTGGCGGGCCAGTCTAGTCCCGGGTCGTGGGGACGACCCTATAGTCGTCGGACAAGTCGGCGGCTGGCCAAATTTGGCCCGTGGTCGTGGGGACGACCCTATAGTCGTCGGACATGACGGTGTCGGGCCAATCTAGTCCCGGGATCGTGGGGACGACCCTATAGTCGTCGGACATGACGGTGGCGGGCCAATCTAGTTCCGGGGTCGTGGGGACGACCCTATAGTCGTCGGACATGTCGGCGGCTGGACAACTTTGGCCCGTGGACGTGGGGACGACCCCATAGTCGTCGGACATGTCGGCGGTTGGCCAACTTTGGCCCGTGGTCGTGGGGACGATCCGATAGTCGTCGGACATGACGGTGGCGGGCCAATCTAGTCCCGGGGTCATAGGGACGACCCTATAGTCGTCGGACATGTCGGCGGCTGGTCAACTTAGGCCCGTGGTCGTAGGGACGATCCGATAGTCGTTGGACATGACGGTGCCGGGCCAATCAAGTCCCGGGGTCGTGGGTACGACCCTATAGTCGTCGGACATGTCGTCGATTGGCCATTATTGGCCCGGGGTCGTGGGGACGACCCTATAGTCGTCGGACAATTCGGCGGCTGGCCAAATTTGGCCCGTGGTCGTGAGGACGACCCTATTGTCGTCGGAAATGTCGGCGGCTGGCCAACTTTGGCCCGTGGCCGTGAAGACGACCCTATAGTCGTCGGACAAGACGGTGGCGGGCCAATCTAGTCCCGGGGTCGTGGGTACGACCCTATAGTCGTCGGACATGTCGGCGATTGGCCATTATTGGCCCGGGGTCGTGGGGACGACCCTATAGTCGTCGGACAAGTCGGCGGCTGGCCAAATTTGGCCCGTGGTCGTGAGGACGACCCTATTGTCGTCGGAAATGTCGGCGGCTGGCCAACTTTGGCCCGTGGTCGTGAAGACGACCCTATAGTCGTCGGACATGTCGGTGGCTGGCCAACTTTGGCCCGGGGTCGTGGGGACGACCCTATAGTCGTCGGACATGAAGGTGGCGGACCAATCTAGTCCCGGGGTCGTGGGGACGACCCTACAGTCGTCGGACAAGTCGGTGGCGGGCCAACCTAGTACCGGGGTCGTGGGGATGACCCCATAGTCGTTGGACATGACGGTGGCGGGCCAGTCTAGTCCCGGGTCGTGGGGACGACCCTATAGTCGTCGGACAAGTCGGCGGCCGGCCAACCTAGTCCGGGGGTCGTGGGGACGACACTATAGTCGTCGGACATGACGGTGGCGGGCCAGTCTAGTCCCGGGTCGTGGGGACGACCCTATAGTCGTCGGACATGTCGGCGGCTGGCCAACTTTGGCCCGTGGTCGTGGGGACGACCCTATAGTCGTCGGAAATGTCGGTGGCTGTCCAACTTTGGCCCGGGGGTCGTGGGGACGACCCTATAGTCGTCGGACATGTCGGTGGCGGGCCAGTCTAGTCCCGGGTCGTGGGGACGACCCTATAGTCGTCGGACAAGTCAGCGGCTGGCCAACATTGGCCCGTGGTCGTGGGGACGACCATATAGTCGTCGGACATGACGGTGGCGGGCCACTCTAGTCCCGGGTCGTGGGGACGACCCTATAGTCGTCGGACATGTCGGCGGCTGGCCAACTTTGGCCCGGGGTCGTGGGGACGACCCTACAGTCGTCGGATATGTCGGCGGCTGGCCAACTTTGGCCCGTGGTCGTGGGGACGACCCTATAGTCGTCGGAAATGACGGTGGCGGGCCAATCTAGTCCCGGGGTCGTGGGGACGACCCTATAGTCGTCGGACAAGTCGGTGGCGGGCCAACCTAGTACCGGGGTCGTGGGGATGACCCCATAGTCGTTGGACATGACGGTGGCGGGCCAGTCTAGTCCCGGGTCGTGGGCACGACCCTATAGTCGTCGGAAATGTCGCCGGCTGGCCAACTTTGGCCCGTGGTCGTGGGGACGACCCTATAGTCGTCGGACAAGTCGGCGGCTGTCCATCTTTGGCCCGGGGTCGTGGGGACGACCCTATAGTCGTCGGACAAGTCGGCGGCTGTCCATCTTTGGCCCGGGGTCGTGGGGACGACCCTATAGTCGTCGGACATGTCGGTGGCGGGCCAGTCTAGTCCCGGGTCGTGGGGACGACCCTATAGTCGTCGGACAAGTCGGCGGCCGGCCAACCTAGTCCGGGGGTCGTGGGGACGACACTATAGTCGTCGGACATGACGGTGGCGGGCCAGTCTAGTCCCGGGTCGTGGGGACGACCCTATAGTCGTCGGACAAGTCGGCGGCTGGCCAAATTTGGCCCGTGGTCGTGGGGACGACCCTATAGTCGTCGGACAAGTCGGCGGCTGTCCAGCTTTGGCCCGGGGTCGTGGGGACGACCCTATAGTCGTCGGACATGACGGTGTCGGGCCAATCTAGTCCCGGGATCGTGGGGACGACCCTATAGTCGTCGGACAAGTCGGCGGCTGTCCAGCTTTGGCCCGGGGTCGTGGGGACGACCCTATAGTCGTCGGACATAACGGTGGCGGGCCAACTTTGGCCCGGGGACGTGGGGACGACCCTATAGTCGTCGGAAATGTCGGTGGCTGTCCAACTTTGGCCCGGGGGTCGTGGGGACGACCCTATAGTCGTCGGACATGTCGGTGGCGGGCCAGTCTAGTCCCGGGTCGTGGGGACGACCCTATAGTCGTCGGACAAGTCGGCGGCTGGCCAAATTTGGCCCGTGGTCGTGGGGACGACCATAGGGTCGTCGGACATGACGGTGGCGGGCCAATCTAGTTCCGGGGTCGTGGGGACGACCCTATAGTCGTCGGACATGTCGGCGGCTGGACAACTTTGGCCCGTGGACGTGGGGACGACCCCATAGTCGTCGGACATGTCGGCGGTTGGCCAACTTTGGCCCGTGGTCGTGGGGACGATCCGATAGTCGTCGGACATGACGGTGGCGGGCCAATCTAGTCCCGGGGTCATAGGGACGACCCTATAGTCGTCGGACATGTCGGCGGCTGGTCAACTTAGGCCCGTGGTCGTAGGGACGATCCGATAGTCGTTGGACATGACGGTGCCGGGCCAATCAAGTCCCGGGGTCGTGGGTACGACCCTATAGTCGTCGGACATGTCGGCGATTGGCCATTATTGGCCCGGGGTCGT
>CAWVQO010000261.1:0-5000 GCA_963932275.1 Andrena praecox
AGAGTTCCGACCAGAGATGGAAGGAACGCTTTTATTAGATCAAAACCAATCGGTGGCGGATGGTTTGCCGTCCGTCCCATCGTTTGCTTTGGTGACTCTGAATAACTTTGTGCTGATCGCATGGTCATCTAGCACCGGCGACGCATCTTTCAAATGTCTGCCTTATCAACTGTCGATGGTAGGTTCTGCGCCTACCATGGTTGTAACGGGTAACGGGGAATCAGGGTTCGATTCCGGAGAGGGAGCCTGAGAAACGGCTACCACATCCAAGGAAGGCAGCAGGCGCGCAAATTACCCACTCCCGGCACGGGGAGGTAGTGACGAAAAATAACGATACGGGACTCATCCGAGGCCCCGTAATCGGAATGAGTACACTTTAAATCCTTTAACAAGGATCCATTGGAGGGCAAGTCTGGTGCCAGCAGCCGCGGTAATTCCAGCTCCAATAGCGTATATTAAAGTTGTTGCGGTTAAAAAGCTCGTAGTTGAATCTGTGTGTCACAGTGTCGGTTCACCGCTCGCGGTGTTTAACTGGCATTATGTGGTACGTCCTACCGGTGGGCTTAGCTCTTCACGGGGCGGTCCAACTAATATCCCATCGCGGTGCTCTTCACTGAGTGTCGAGGTGGGCCGGTACGTTTACTTTGAACAAATTAGAGTGCTCAAAGCAGGCTACCTTCGCCTGAATACTGTGTGCATGGAATAATGGAATAGGACCTCGGTTCTATTTTGTTGGTTTTCGGAACCCCGAGGTAATGATTAATAGGGACAGATGGGGGCATTCGTATTGCGACGTTAGAGGTGAAATTCTTGGATCGTCGCAAGACGGACAGAAGCGAAAGCATTTGCCAAAAATGTTTTCATTAATCAAGAACGAAAGTTAGAGGTTCGAAGGCGATCAGATACCGCCCTAGTTCTAACCATAAACGATGCCAGCTAGCGATCCGCCGAAGTTCCTCCGATGACTCGGCGGGCAGCTTCCGGGAAACCAAAGCTTTTGGGTTCCGGGGGAAGTATGGTTGCAAAGCTGAAACTTAAAGGAATTGACGGAAGGGCACCACCAGGAGTGGAGCCTGCGGCTTAATTTGACTCAACACGGGAAACCTCACCAGGCCCGGACACCGGAAGGATTGACAGATTTATAGCTCTTTCTTGATTCGGTGGGTGGTGGTGCATGGCCGTTCTTAGTTGGTGGAGCGATTTGTCTGGTTAATTCCGATAACGAACGAGACTCTAGCCTGCTAAATAGACGTAACTTATGGTATCACGAAGGTCCCCGACTTCGGTCGGTGGGTTTTTACTACCAACGTACAAACAAATCTTCTTAGAGGGACAGGCGGCTTCTAGCCGCACGAGATTGAGCAATAACAGGTCTGTGATGCCCTTAGATGTTCTGGGCCGCACGCGCGCTACACTGAAGGAATCAGCGTGTTTTCCCTGGCCGAAAGGCCCGGGTAACCCGCTGAACCTCCTTCGTGCTAGGGATTGGGGCTTGCAATTATTCCCCATGAACGAGGAATTCCCAGTAAGCGCGAGTCATAAGCTCGCGTTGATTACGTCCCTGCCCTTTGTACACACCGCCCGTCGCTACTACCGATTGAATGATTTAGTGAGGTCTTCGGACTGGTGCGCGGCAATGTCTCGGCATTGCCGATGTTGCCGGGAAGATGACCAAACTTGATCATTTAGAGGAAGTAAAAGTCGTAACAAGGTTTCCGTAGGTGAACCTGCGGAAGGATCATTAACAAGGCTCAGAGAGCAAAAAAGCAAAAAGCTTGAATCGTAACTATGCAAAAACTAATATAAATGCGAATGCATTTATAAACAGATACCAAAAACTAAATGCGGATGCATTTAAACAGATACCAAAAACGAAATGCGAACGCATTTCTGTATATATTATAGCACCGCGTGGCACGGCTTACGCCGCGGAGGTCGCTACGGACGGAGAACCTGGTTTCTCACCGCGACGCTCCCGTCCGCTGCCATCGGTGAAGCGCAAAGAGCCGAAGCGCGCCAGACCGCCAGACCGCGGCGCCCCCTCTATGAGAACGGGACGATAATACGAACGCAATCACGAGTGCGCTCGCGCGAGGTTTCTCGAGAGGCCGTCGTTAACTGGATCGGGAAGCAAAACAAGACCCGTCGTTGCGATCGTGCCTCCGGTAATCCGCCGCCTCGTCGATTCGCGTTCACCTCGTATCGGAGGCGTGTGCCGCCGTGTTATGTACACACGATACTTACCGTCTGCGCGTGTGTCTGCGCGAGCGTGTACGCTCGTATCGAGAAAGGAGAGTCACTCGCGACCCAAGACAGGGATGAAAACACACCGCAAGCGCCCCGAGTGGGGTTAAGTAAAGCGCGCGAGAGAGGAGAGGGCAGAGGAACGAGCCGCCGTCGAAGCCTCCTGTGCTTCGCGACGTTTCGCGATCTCTCTCTCTCGACACGACGCTTCTTCCACTCGCATCCCGCTTCCTCAGTTTTGGTCGCGCTCTCCGAAAAGAAGTCCTGTGACACGACGGACCCTCTCCTCGGAGAGGACCCGGCGGGTAACCTAGGGCGGCTCGCACATCCATCGCGTGGACGTGCGTCCCCGGTACCGCTCGCTTAATCGCGCCCCGATAGCCAAAAAAGGACCGGCTGTGAAGCTTCGATAGCGAAAGTCCGATTGGACCGATCGAAGCCCCGGCCGTGCGTCCGCTCTCGGGGGAGCGTGTGGGGAGGACGCTGACGCGTGCGGTGGCCCGCCCGCAGAGTACGCGATTTTACGGTTCTCGTAATCCGTGTATCTCGAAGGTTTTTAAATGAATTTGTACGCTCGGCCGTCGGACGTGTCGCGCGGTGTTTCCGCGTTACGCTTCGACGGTTCCCGTCCTGGACACAAATCTCACACAGTGTCGTCAACGCTGGCGACGCCCGGACCTCCTTCGCGCGCTGGTTGGAGGCGCCACGGGCCTCGGCTTCATCCGAACCGAGAACAAAGATATAACGAACATATTTAATAACACGATTACCCTGAACGGTGGATCACTTGGCTCGTGGGTCGATGAAGAACGCAGCTAATTGCGCGTCAACGTGTGAACTGCAGGACACATGAACATCGACATTTCGAACGCACATTGCGGTCCACGGATACAATTCCTGGACCACGCCTGGCTGAGGGTCGTTATCGCATACAAAAGACTGCTTGCGTCGGTTCTCCGTATATAATATCATCCTCGCCGTCTCGCGTTTCCGACGATGTAACGCGTTTCGGAGTCGGGTCGATGGTACACGCGAGATACGCGACGTACGAGCGAAAGTTGGGCCGTTCGTCGGTGTTTGCCACGGCTCGCGTGAGAATCGCGTGAAGCGTGTACTCTCTCTCTCCCGTGCGAGAAGCAGAGAGAGGCGAATGTGATGAGAATGATCGTGCGGACTCGCGTGCGTGCTTTCACGGCGTCGTGCGTCGTTGTTTTACAACGACCGCCCGTGTGCTTGGCACCGCTCCCTGGATCATCACACACAGAGCAGCCTCTCCGCTCGCACCGGGGTGTGTGTAGATTTGCCTTCACGTTCCGCGCGAGATCTTTTACCGTGCTCCCGACGTCGCCTGAAATGAAAAATTTGTCCTGAGAAAGAGACCAAAGAGAAAAGGGGAGAGCAGCAGCGAGAGATGATAGAGAAGAGAGGAAAGAAGAGCAGTGCGCGGCATATCGTGCGCCGATCGATCTATATCGTCGGGTTCACGCGGCCCCAGGGATTTTATAAAGAGGAGGGTCGTCGTTGACAAGTGAGAGAAGTGTTGTCAGTCAATCTATATAACACCGAGGGCGCAACACACACTCGTTCTTCGGGACGCCGTGAAGATCCAAGGGTGTACAATGAGAAAATAGAGGCGCTGTGCGGGATGATAAATAAACCACGCGTCAACAGGATATCGGGTCGATGTATTTCCCCGTAGTTGCGCGTGTCCTCGCCTAGCCCTATTCATTTTCTCCCTATGGCCACGTTCCGTCGACACACAAAAGAGTGTTTGCGCCAAACATCCGATGAAGAGAGATTGCTCCACACTCGTCGCTTTTCTTAACGTTTCTGTACCCCCGGAATCCTCCTTGGCGCGGCTGAGCGATTTCTGGAACTTTCGACGAACCGAGAGGCGCTGATGCCGCGCGAAATGCGCAAGAGAGGGAGAGACTCTTCATTCGTAGAATGGAAGAACGAGTCTCCCCGGTCGCGCGCCGCATTGTCTTTGTCGCGTTGTTGGTCGATCGTGTACGAGACCACCGCGCGTCTCACCGGTCGTCCAGTCCACGGAAAAGCTTATTTTTCGGCGGTTCCCTCTGCTCGAGTCACACTGCTCGAGGCGTGAGGGACAGCGGAATCTCAAAGCTAATATAGCGGACGGACGTTAAAGTAAAAACCGGTGCTCGTTCCGCGAGTGTCTCGCGGATCGAATCGACGGTGCGCGACGAAAAGACACCTTTCCTCTGGAATCGTGCGATGGCACCTCTGGATATATAATACAACGAGATCGATCCACATCGATCCGTCGTCGTCGGGCTACGAGCCGGGATGTGTACGGGGATGATACCGCCACTACGCGCACACCCCGTACTCCCGCCGGGAGACCCGTTCGAGGTACAATAATATCCAAAAGAGGGAGCACGATTTTATAATTCCGGAGGCAGCGCGCGCGCGCGCGCGCTTCTCCAAAATATCTTCTCTTCATTTCACGGTCTCTCTCAGCCTATTTTTCTCTGGTGGCACAAATATATAATAAAACGATTGACGACGACCTCAGAGTAGGCGAGATTACCCGCTGAATTTAAGCATATTACTAAGCGGAGGAAAAGAAACTAACAAGGATTTCCTTAGTAGCGGCGAGCGAACAGGAATTAGCCCAGCACTGAATCCCGCGGTTCCGCCGCAGGGAATTGTAGTGTTCAGGAGGATCCGTTTATCCCGTGACGTCGCACCGCGTCCAAGTCCATCTTGAATGGGGCCACTTACCCGCAGAG
>CAWVQO010000261.1:10000-11164 GCA_963932275.1 Andrena praecox
GACCACCAAATTCGACCAATCTTCGAAACAACCGTCGATCCTTGTTCCCCGTTGCATTGCGAACGTATTTCTCTAATGGTTCGACCGCGGTCGTCGTGCTCGGTTTCGAGATAATCGCGAAAAACTCCAATCGCTCCGAAAATTTCAAAGTCCCGACAGATTTCAGTCCTTCGGCACCGTGGTCCGACCGACCACCAAATTCGACCAATCTTCGAAACAACCGTCGATCCTTGTTCCCCGTTGCATTGCGAACGTATTTCTCTAATGGTTCGACCGCGGTCGTCGTGCTCGGTTTCGAGATAATCGCGAAAAACTCCAATCGCTCCGAAAATTTCAAAGTCCCGACACATCTCAGTCCTTCGGCACCGCCGTCCGACCGACCACCAAACTCGACCAATCTTCGAAACAACCATCGATCCTTGTTCCCCGTTGCATTGCGAACGTATTTCTCTAATGGTTCGACCGCGGTCGTCGTGCTCGTTTTCGAGATAATCGCGAAAAACTCCAATCGCTCCGAAAATTTCAAAGTCCCGACAGATTTCAGTCCTTCGGCACCGTCGTCCGACCGACCATCAAATTCGACCAATCTTCGAAACAACCGTCGATCCTTGTTCCCCGTTGCATTGCGAACGTATTTCTCTAATGGTTCGACCGCGGTCGTCGTGCTCGTTTTCGAGATAATCGCGAAAAACTCCAATCGCTCCGAAAATTTCAAAGTCCCGAGAAATTATTTTCGAATGTTGTTTCGGACCGTGTATTTATCGTGTTAATGGTCGCGGCGATTGTTTATAATAATTCGTTCAGTCGGTTCACTCTTGGCCCCGGCGCTCTCCGCGGCTAAGTCCCAGCGTGCCAGGCGAACGGGCTGTTGTAGCGGCGGTTTACACCCATAAGCGCCCGTGCGTAAGGTACGGCGGCGCCGGCGTTCCGGCCGGCCGTTCGGTATCTATAAGGGAGAGCGACGGTCCGAGCGTCTCGGTCGGAGCAGCGTTGGGCGCGTGGCTATTCTATGACCTCGGTTGAGAAGCAGTCACCGCTCCTCGAGATTCTGTCTCGACTGTTCTTGCCGTGTTGCGTTTCGGATTTCTCCACACAGCATTACCACGGGTCGGTGTCTAAGACCGAATGGCCCTTATGTGGTGAGCGTCCAAAAGTGACGTTGGT
>CAWVQO010000262.1:0-106000 GCA_963932275.1 Andrena praecox
CGTTTTTTGTCAAATTTTAATATATTTATTTGAAATCAACTTGGATAATTTTGGAATTTGTTGAGTATTTTTCTTGTAAGATCTATATTTGAGTAAATTTAGATGAAAATATCTTCAATTTTTAGGACTGTGAAAAAATTTTTAGTTGGAAGTGTCAAATTTTAATAAATTTATTTGAAATCAACTTGAATTATTTTGGATTTTGTTGTAGGATCTATATTTGAGTAAATTTAGATGAAAATAACTTCAATTTTGTGGATTGTGAAAAAAATTTTAGTTGGAAGTGTCAAATTTTAATAAATTTTTTTGAAACCAAATTCGATTTTTTGGATTTTCTTGAGTATTTTTGTTGTAGGATCTACAATTGAGTAAATTTAGATGAAAATAACTTCAATTTTGTGGATTGTGAAAAAAATTTAGTTGGAAGTGTCAAATTTTAATAAATTTATTTGAAACAACTTCGATTTTTTGGATTTTCTTGAGTATTTTTGTTGTAGGATCTACAATTGAGAAAATTTAGATGAAAATAACTTCGATTTTTTTTATTTTGTCACGATTTTTGTCAAATTTTAATAAATTTATTTCAAATCAACTTGGATAATTTTGGAATTTGTTGAGTATTTTTGTTGTAGGATCAATATTTGGGTAAATTTAGATGAAAATATCTTCAATTTTTAGGATTGTGAAAAAAATTTTAGTTGGAAGTGTCAAATTTTAATAAATTTATTTGAAACCAAATTCGATTTTTTGGATTTTCTTGAGTATTTTTGTTGTAGGATCTACAATTGAGTAAATTTAGATGAAAATAACTTCGATTTTTTGGATTTTGTCACGATTTTTGTCAAATTTTATTAAATTTATTTGAAATCAACTTGGATAATTTTGGAATTTGTTGAGTATTTTTGTTGTAGGATCAATATTTGCGTAAATTTAGATGAAAATATCTTCAATTTTTAGGATTGTGAAAAAAATTTTAGTTGGAAGTGTCAAATTTTAATAAATTTATTTGAAATCAACTTGAATTATTTTGGATTTTGTTGAGTATTTTTGTTGTAGGATCTATATTTGAGTAAATTTAGATGAAAATAACTTCAATTTTGTGGATTGTGAAAAAAATTTTAGTTGGAAGTGTCAAATTTTAATAAATTTATTTGAAACCAAATTCGATTTTTTTGATTTTCGTGAGTATTTTTGTTGTAGGATCTACAATTGAGTAAATTTAGATGAAAATAACTTCGATTTTTTGGATTTTGTCACGTTTTTTGTCAAATTTTAATATATTTATTTGAAATCAACTTGGATAATTTTGGAATTTGTTGAGTATTTTTGTTGTAGGATCAATATTTGGGTAAATTTAGATGAAAATATCTTCAATTTTTAGGATTGTGAAAAAAATTTTAGTTGGAGGTGTCAAATTTTAATAAATTTATTTGAAATCAACTTGAATTATTTTGGATTTTGTTGAGTATTTTTGTTGTAGGATCTATATTTGAGTAAATTTAGATGAAAATAACTTCAATTTTGTGGATTGTGAAAAAAATTTTAGTTGGAAGTGTCAAATTTTAATAAATTTATTTGAAACCAAATTCGATTTTTTTTATTTTCGTGAGTATTTTTGTTGTAGGATCTACAATTGAGTAAACTTAGATGAAAATAACTTCGATTTTTTTGATTTTGTCACGATTTTTGTCAAATTTTAATAAATTTATTTGAAATCAACTTGGATAATTTTGGAATTTGTTGAGTATTTTTGTTGTAGGATCAATATTTGGGTAAATTTAGATGAAAATATCTTCAATTTTTAGGATTGTGAAAAAAATTTTAGTTGGAAGTGTCAAATTTTAATAAATTTATTTGAAACCAAATTCGATTTTTTGGATTTTCTTGAGTATTTTTGTTGTAGGATCTACAATTGAGTAAATTTAGATGAAAATAACTTCGATTTTTTGGATTTTGTCACGTTTTTTGTCAAATTTTAATATATTTATTTGAAATCAACTTGGATAATTTTGGAATTTGTTGAGTATTTTTGTTGTAGGATCAATATTTGGGTAAATTTAGATGAAAATATCTTCAATTTTTAGGATTGTGAAAAAAATTTTAGTTGGAAGTGTCAAATTTTAATAAATTTATTTGAAATCAACTTGAATTATTTTGGATTTTGTTGAGTATTTTTGTTGTAGGATCTATATTTGAGTAAATTTAGATGAAAATAACTTCAATTTTGTGGATTGTGAAAAAAATTTTAGTTGGAAGTGTCAAATTTTAATAAATTTATTTGAAACCAAATTCGATTTTTTTTATTTTCGTGAGTATTTTTGTTGTAGGATCTACAATTGAGTAAATTTAGATGAAAATAACTTCGATTTTTTGGATTTTGTCACGTTTTTTGTCAAATTTTAATATATTTATTTGAAATCAACTTGGATAATTTTGGAATTTGTTGAGTATTGTTGTTGTAGGATCAATATTTGGGTAAATTTAGATGAAAATATCTTCAATTTTTAGGATTGTGAAAAAAATTTTAGTTGGAAGTGTCAAATTTTAATAAATTTATTTGAAATCAACTTGAATTATTTTGGATTTTGTTGAGTATTTTTGTTGTAGGATCTATATTTGAGTAAATTTAGATGAAAATAACTTCAATTTTGTGGATCGTGAAAAAAATTTTAGTTGGAAGTGTCAAATTTTAATAAATTTATTTGAAACCAAATTCGATTTTTTGGATTTTCTCGAGTATTTTTGTTGTAGGATCTACAATTGAGTAAATTTAGATGAAAATAACTTCGATTTTTTGGATTTTGTCACGATTTTTGTCAAATTTTAATAAATTTATTTGAAATCAACTTGGATAATTTTGGAATTTGTTGAGTATTTTTCTTGTAAGATCTATATTTGAGTAAATTTAGATGAAAATATCTTCAAATTTTAGGACTGTGAAAAAATTTTTAGTTGGAAGTGTCAAATTTTAATAAATTTATTTGAAATCAACTTGAATTATTTAGGATTTTGTTGAGTATTTTTGTTGTAGGATCTATATTTGAGTAAATTTAGATGAAAATAACTTCAATTTTGTGGATTGGGAAAAAAATTTTAGTTGGAAGTGTCAAATTTTAATAAATTTATTTGAAACCAAATTCGATTTTTTGGATTTTCTTGAGTATTTTTGTTGTAGGATCTACAATTGAGTAAATTTAGATGAAAATAACTTCGATTTTTTGGATTTTGTCACGTTTTTTGTCAAATTTTAATATATTTATTTGAAATCAACTTGGATAATTTTGGAATTTGTTGAGTATTTTTGTTGTAGGATCAATATTTGGGTAAATTTAGATGAAAATATCTTCAATTTTTAGGATTGTGAAAAAAATTTTAGTTGGAAGTGTCAAATTTTAATAAATTTATTTGAAACCAAATTCGATTTTTTGGATTTTCTTGAGTATTTTTGTTGTAGGATCTACAATTGAGTAAATTTAGATGAAAATAACTTCGATTTTTTGGATTTTGTCACGTTTTTTGTCAAATTTTAATATATTTATTTGAAATCAACTTGGATAATTTTGGAATTTGTTGAGTATTTTTCTTGTAAGATCTATATTTGAGTAAATTTAGATGAAAATATCTTCAATTTTTAGGACTGTGAAAAAATTTTTAGTTGGAAGTGTCAAATTTTAATAAATTTATTTGAAATCAACTTGAATTATTTTGGATTTTGTTGAGTATTTTTGTTGTAGGATCTATATTTGAGTAAATTTAGATGAAAATAACTTCAATTTTGTGGATTGTGAAAAAAATTTTAGTTGGAAGTGTCAAATTTTAAATAAATTTTTTTTGAAACCAAATTCGATTTTTTGGATTTTCTTGAGTATTTTTGTTGTAGGATCTACAATTGAGTAAATTTAGATGAAAATAACTTCAATTTTGTGGATTGTGAAAAAAATTTAGTTGGAAGTGTCAAATTTTAATAAATTTATTTGAAACAACTTCGATTTTTTGGATTTTCTTGAGTATTTTTGTTGTAGGATCTACAATTGAGAAAATTTAGATGAAAATAACTTCGATTTTTTTTATTTTGTCACGATTTTTGTCAAATTTTAATAAATTTATTTCAAATCAACTTGGATAATTTTGGAATTTGTTGAGTATTTTTGTTGTAGGATCAATATTTGGGTAAATTTAGATGAAAATATCTTCAATTTTTAGGATTGTGAAAAAAATTTTAGTTGGAAGTGTCAAATTTTAATAAATTTATTGAAATCAACTTGAATTACTTTGGATTTTGTTGAGTATTTTTGTATTGTAGGATCTATATTTGAGTAAATTTAGATGCAAATAACTTCAATTTTGTGGATTGCGAAAAAAATTTTAGTTGGAAGTGTCAAATTTTAATAAATTTATTTGAAACCAAATTCGATTTTTTGGATTTTCTTGAGTATTTTTGTTGTAGGATCTACAATTGAGTAAATTTAGATGAAAATAACTTCGATTTTTTGGATTTTGTCACGATTTTTGTCAAATTTTATTAAATTTATTTGAAATCAACTTGGATAATTTTGGAATTTGTTGAGTATTTTTGTTGTAGGATCAATATTTGCGTAAATTTAGATGAAAATATCTTCAATTTTTAGGATTGTGAAAAAAATTTTAGTTGGAAGTGTCAAATTTTAATAAATTTATTTGAAATCAACTTGAATTATTTGGATTTTGTTGAGTATTTTTGTTGTAGGATCTATATTTGAGTAAATTTAGATGAAAATAACTTCAATTTTGTGGATTGTGAAAAAAATTTTAGTTGGAAGTGTCAAATTTTAATAAATTTATTTGAAACCAAATTCGATTTTTTTTATTTTCGTGAGTATTTTTGTTGTAGGATCTACAATTGAGTAAACTTAGATGAAAATAACTTCGATTTTTTTGAATTTGTCACGATTTTTGTCAAATTTTAATAAATATATTTGAAATCAACTTGGATAATTTTGGAATTTGTTGAGTATTTTTGTTGTAGGATCAATATTTGGGTAAATTTAGATGAAAATATCTTCAATTTTTAGGATTGTGAAAAAAATTTTAGTTGGAAGTGTCAAATTTTAATAAATTTATTTGAAACCAAATTCGATTTTTTGGATTTTCTTGAGTATTTTTGTTGTAGGATCTACAATTGAGTAAATTTAGATGAAAATAACTTCGATTTTTTTGGATTTTGTCACGTTTTTTGTCAAATTTTAATATATTTATTTGAAATCAACTTGGATAATTTTGGAATTTGTTGAGTATTTTTGTTGTAGGATCAATATTTGGGTAAATTTAGATGAAAATATCTTCAATTTTTAGGATTGTGAAAAAAATTTTAGTTGGAAGTGTCAAATTTTAATAAATTTATTTGAAATCAACTTGAATTATTTTGGATTTTGTTGAGTATTTTTGTTGTAGGATCTATATTTGAGTAAATTTAGATGAAAATAACTTCAATTTTGTGGATTGTGAAAAAAATTTTAGTTGGAAGTGTCAAATTTTAATAAATTTATTTGAAACCAAATTCGATTTTTTTTATTTTCGTGAGTATTTTTGTTGTAGGATCTACAATTGAGTAAATTTAGATGAAAATAATTTCGATTTTTTTGATTTTGTCACGTTTTTTGTCAAATTTTAATATATTTATTTGAAATCAACTTGGATAATTTTGGAATTTGTTGAGTATTTTTGTTGTAGGATCAATATTTGCGTAAATTTAGATGAAAATATCTTCAATTTTTAGGATTGTGAAAAAAATTTTAGTTGGAGGTGTCAAATTTTAATAAATTTATTTGAAATCAACTTGAATTATTTTGGATTTTGTTGAGTATTTTTGTTGTAGGATCTATATTTGAGTAAATTTAGATGAAAATAACTTCAATTTTGTGGATTGTGAAAAAAATTTTAGTTGGAAGTGTCAAATTTTAATAAATTTATTTGAAACCAAATTCGATTTTTTTTATTTTCGTGAGTATTTTTGTTGTAGGATCTACAATTGAGTAAACTTAGATGAAAATAACTTCGATTTTTTGGATTTTGTCACGTTTTTTGTCAAATTTTAATATATTTATTTGAAATCAACTTGGATAATTTTGGAATTTGTTGAGTATTTTTGTTGTAGGATCAATATTTGGGTAAATTTAGATGAAAATATCTTCAATTTTTAGGATTGTGAAAAAAATTTTAGTTGGAGGTGTCAAATTTTAATAAATTTATTTGAAATCAACTTGAATTATTTTGGATTTTGTTGAGTATTTTTGTTGTAGGATCTATATTTGAGTAAATTTAGATGAAAATAACTTCAATTTTGTGGATTGTGAAAAAAATTTTAGTTGGAAGTGTCAAATTTTAATAAATTTATTTGAAACCAAATTCGATTTTTTTTATTTTCGTGAGTATTTTTGTTGTAGGATCTACAATTGAGTAAACTTAGATGAAAATAACTTCGATTTTTTTGAATTTGTCACGATTTTTGTCAAATTTTAATAAATATATTTGAAATCAACTTGGATAATTTTGGAATTTGTTGAGTATTTTTGTTGTAGGATCAATATTTGGGTAAATTTAGATGAAAATATCTTCAATTTTTAGGATTGTGAAAAAAATTTTAGTTGGAAGTGTCAAATTTTAATAAATTTATTTGAAACCAAATTCGATTTTTTGGATTTTCTTGAGTATTTTTGTTGTAGGATCTACAATTGAGTAAATTTAGATGAAAATAACTTCGATTTTTTGGATTTTGTCACGTTTTTTGTCAAATTTTAATATATTTATTTGAAATCAACTTGGATAATTTTGGAATTTGTTGAGTATTTTTGTTGTAGGATCAATATTTGGGTAAATTTAGATGAAAATATCTTCAATTTTTAGGATTGTGAAAAAAATTTTAGTTGGAAGTGTCAAATTTTAATAAATTTATTTGAAATCAACTTGAATTATTTTGGATTTTGTTGAGTATTTTTGTTGTAGGATCTATATTTGAGTAAATTTAGATGAAAATAACTTCAATTTTGTGGATTGTGAAAAAAATTTTAGTTGGAAGTGTCAAATTTTAATAAATTTATTTGAAACCAAATTCGATTTTTTTTATTTTCGTGAGTATTTTTGTTGTAGGATCTACAATTGAGTAAATTTAGATGAAAATAACTTCGATTTTTTTGATTTTGTCACGTTTTTTGTCAAATTTTAATATATTTATTTGAAATCAACTTGGATAATTTTGGAATTTGTTGAGTATTTTTGTTGTAGGATCAATATTTGGGTAAATTTAGATGAAAATATCTTCAATTTTTAGGATTGTGAAAAAAATTTTAGTTGGAGGTGTCAAATTTTAATAAATTTATTTGAAATCAACTTGAATTATTTTGGATTTTGTTGAGTATTTTTGTTGTAGGATCTATATTTGAGTAAATTTAGATGAAAATAACTTCAATTTTGTGGATTGTGAAAAAAATTTTAGTTGGAAGTGTCAAATTTTAATAAATTTATTTGAAACCAAATTCGATTTTTTTTATTTTCGTGAGTATTTTTGTTGTAGGATCTACAATTGAGTAAACTTAGATGAAAATAACTTCGATTTTTTTGATTTTGTCACGATTTTTGTCAAATTTTAATAAATTTATTTGAAATCAACTTGGATAATTTTGGAATTTGTTGAGTATTTTTGTTGTAGGATCAATATTTGGGTAAATTTAGATGAAAATATCTTCAATTTTTAGGATTGTGAAAAAAATTTTAGTTGGAAGTGTCAAATTTTAATAAATTTATTTGAAACCAAATTCGATTTTTTGGATTTTCTTGAGTATTTTTGTTGTAGGATCTACAATTGAGTAAATTTAGATGAAAATAACTTCGATTTTTTGGATTTTGTCACGTTTTTTGTCAAATTTTAATATATTTATTTGAAATCAACTTGGATAATTTTGGAATTTGTTGAGTATTTTTCTTGTAAGATCTATATTTGAGTAAATTTAGATGAAAATATCTTCAATTTTTAGGACTGTGAAAAAATTTTTAGTTGGAAGTGTCAAATTTTAATAAATTTATTTGAAATCAACTTGAATTATTTTGGATTTTGTTGAGTATTTTTGTTGTAGGATCTATATTTGAGTAAATTTAGATGAAAATAACTTCAATTTTGTGGATTGTGAAAAAAATTTTAGTTGGAAGTGTCAAATTTTAATAAATTTTTTTGAAACCAAATTCGATTTTTTGGATTTTCTTGAGTATTTTTGTTGTAGGATCTACAATTGAGTAAATTTAGATGAAAATAACTTCAATTTTGTGGATTGTGAAAAAAATTTAGTTGGAAGTGTCAAATTTTAATAAATTTATTTGAAACAACTTCGATTTTTTGGATTTTCTTGAGTATTTTTGTTGTAGGATCTACAATTGAGAAAATTTAGATGAAAATAACTTCGATTTTTTTTATTTTGTCACGATTTTTGTCAAATTTTAATAAATTTATTTCAAATCAACTTGGATAATTTTGGAATTTGTTGAGTATTTTTGTTGTAGGATCAATATTTGGGTAAATTTAGATGAAAATATCTTCAATTTTTAGGATTGTGAAAAAAATTTTAGTTGGAAGTGTCAAATTTTAATAAATTTATTTGAAATCAACTTGAATTACTTTGGATTTTGTTGAGTATTTTTGTTGTAGGATCTATATTTGAGTAAATTTAGATGCAAATAACTTCAATTTTGTGGATTGCGAAAAAAATTTTAGTTGGAAGTGTCAAATTTTAATAAATTTATTTGAAACCAAATTCGATTTTTTGGATTTTCTTGAGTATTTTTGTTGTAGGATCTACAATTGAGTAAATTTAGATGAAAATAACTTCGATTTTTTGGATTTTGTCACGATTTTTGTCAAATTTTATTAAATTTATTTGAAATCAACTTGGATAATTTTGGAATTTGTTGAGTATTTTTGTTGTAGGATCAATATTTGCGTAAATTTAGATGAAAATATCTTCAATTTTTAGGATTGTGAAAAAAATTTTAGTTGGAAGTGTCAAATTTTAATAAATTTATTTGAAATCAACTTGAATTATTTTGGATTTTGTTGAGTATTTTTGTTGTAGGATCTATATTTGAGTAAATTTAGATGAAAATAACTTCAATTTTGTGGATTGTGAAAAAAATTTTAGTTGGAAGTGTCAAATTTTAATAAATTTATTTGAAACCAAATTCGATTTTTTTGATTTTCGTGAGTATTTTTGTTGTAGGATCTACAATTGAGTAAATTTAGATGAAAATAACTTCGATTTTTTGGATTTTGTCACGTTTTTTGTCAAATTTTAATATATTTATTTGAAATCAACTTGGATAATTTTGGAATTTGTTGAGTATTTTTGTTGTAGGATCAATATTTGGGTAAATTTAGATGAAAATATCTTCAATTTTTAGGATTGTGAAAAAAATTTTAGTTGGAGGTGTCAAATTTTAATAAATTTATTTGAAATCAACTTGAATTATTTTGGATTTTGTTGAGTATTTTTGTTGTAGGATCTATATTTGAGTAAATTTAGATGAAAATAACTTCAATTTTGTGGATTGTGAAAAAAATTTTAGTTGGAAGTGTCAAATTTTAATAAATTTATTTGAAACCAAATTCGATTTTTTTTATTTTCGTGAGTATTTTTGTTGTAGGATCTACATTTGAGTAAACTTAGATGAAAATAACTTCGATTTTTTTGAATTTGTCACGATTTTTGTCAAATTTTAATAAATATATTTGAAATCAACTTGGATAATTTTGGAATTTGTTGAGTATTTTTGTTGTAGGATCAATATTTGGGTAAATTTAGATGAAAATATCTTCAATTTTTAGGATTGCGAAAAAAATTTTAGTTGGAAGTGTCAAATTTTAATAAATTTATTTGAAACCAAATTCGATTTTTTGGATTTTCTTGAGTATTTTTGTTGTAGGATCTACAATTGAGTAAATTTAGATGAAAATAACTTCGATTTTTTGGATTTTGTCACGTTTTTTGTCAAATTTTAATATATTTATTTGAAATCAACTTGGATAATTTTGGAATTTGTTGAGTATTTTTGTTGTAGGATCAATATTTGGGTAAATTTAGATGAAAATATCTTCAATTTTTAGGATTGTGAAAAAAATTTTAGTTGGAAGTGTCAAATTTTAATAAATTTATTTGAAATCAACTTGAATTATTTTGGATTTTGTTGAGTATTTTTGTTGTAGGATCTATATTTGAGTAAATTTAGATGAAAATAACTTCAATTTTGTGGATTGTGAAAAAAATTTTAGTTGGAAGTGTCAAATTTTAATAAATTTATTTGAAACCAAATTCGATTTTTTTTATTTTCGTGAGTATTTTTGTTGTAGGATCTACAATTGAGTAAATTTAGATGAAAATAACTTCGATTTTTTTGATTTTGTCACGTTTTTTGTCAAATTTTAATATATTTCTTTGAAATCAACTTGGATAATTTTGGAATTTGTTGAGTATTTTTGTTGTAGGATCAATATTTGGGTAAATTTAGATGAAAATATCTTCAATGTTTAGGATTGTGAATAAAATTTTAGTTGGAAGTGTCAAATTTTAATAAATTTATTTGAAATCAACTTCAATTATTTTGGATTTTGTTGAGTATTTTTGTTGTAGGATCTATATTTGAGTAAATTTAGATGAAAATAACTTCAATTTTGTGGATTGTGAAACAAGTTTTAGTTGGAAGTGTCAAATTTTAATAAATTTATTTGAAACCAAATTCGATTTTTTGGATTTTCTTGAGTGTTTTTGTTGTAGGATCTACAATTGAGTAAATTTAGATGAAAATAACTTCGATTTTTTGGATTTTGTCACGTTTTTTGTCAAATTTTAATATATTTATTTGAAATCAACTTGGATAATTTTGGAATTTGTTGAGTATTTTTGTTGTAGGATCAATATTTGGGTAAATTTAGATGAAAATATCTTCAATTTTTAGGATTGTGAAAAAAATTTTAGTTGGAAGTGTCAAATTTTAATAAATTTATTTGAAATCAACTTGAATTATTTTGGATTTTGTTGAGTATTTTTGTTGTAGGATCTATATTTGAGTAAATTTAGATGAAAATAACTTCAATTTTGTGGATTGTGAAAAAAATTTTAGTTGGAAGTGTCAAATTTTAATAAATTTATTTGAAACCAAATTCGATTTTTTGGATTTTCTTGAGTATTTTTGTTGTAGGATCTACAATTGAGTAAATTTAGATGAAAATAACTTCGATTTTTTGGATTTTGTCACGATTTTTGTCAAATTTTAATAAATTTATTTGAAATCAACTTGGATAATTTTGGAATTTGTTGAGTATTTTTCTTGTAAGATCTATATTTGAGTAAATTTAGTTGAAAATATCTTCAAATTTTAGGACTGTGAAAAAATTTTTAGTTGGAAGTGTCAAATTTTAATAAATTTATTTTAAATCAACTTGAATTATTTAGGATTTTGTTGAGTATTTTTGTTGTAGGATCTATATTTGAGTAAATTTAGATGAAAATAACTTCAATTTTGTGGATTGTGAAAAAAATTTTAGTTGGAAGTGTCAAATTTTAATAAATTTATTTGAAACCAAATTCGATTTTTGGGATTTTCTTGAGTATTTTTGTTGTAGGATCTACAATTGAGTAAATTTAGATGAAAATAACTTCAATTTTGTGGATTGTGAAAAAAATTTAGTTGGAAGTGTCAAATTTTAATAAATTTATTTGAAACAACTTCGATTTTTTGGATTTTCTTGAGTATTTTTGTTGTAGGATCTACAATTGAGTAAATTTAGATGAATACAACTTCGATTTTTTGGATTTTGTCACGTTTTTTGTCAAATTTTAATATATTTATTTGAAATCAACTTGGATAATTTTGGAATTTGTTGAGTATTTTTGTTGTAGGATCAATATTTGGGTAAATTTAGATGAAAATATCTTCAATTTTTAGGATTGTGAAAAAAATTTTAGTTGGAAGTGTCAAATTTTAATAAATTTATTTGAAATCAACTTGAATTATTTTGGATTTTGTTGAGTATTTTTGTTGTAGGATCTATATTTGAGTAAATTTAGATGAAAATAACTTCAATTTTGTGGATTGTGAAAAAAATTTAGTTGGAAGTGTCAAATTTTAATAAATTTATTTGAAACAACTTCGATTTTTTGGATTTTCTTGAGTATTTTTGTTGTAGGATCTACAATTGAGAAAATTTAGATGAAAATAACTTCAATTTTTAGGATTGTGAAAAAAATTTTAGTTGGAAGTGTCAAATTTTAATAAATTTATTTGAAATCAACTTGAATTATTTTGGATTTTGTTGAGTATTTTTGTTGTAGGATCTATATTTGAGTAAATTTAGATGAAAATAACTTCAATTTTGTGGATTGTGAAAAAAATTTTAGTTGGAAGTGTCAAATTTTAATAAATTTATTTGAAACCAAATTCGATTTTTTTTATTTTCGTGAGTATTTTTGTTGTAGGATCTACAATTGAGTAAATTTAGATGAAAATAACTTCGATTTTTTTGATTTTGTCACGTTTTTTGTCAAATTTTAATATATTTCTTTGAAATCAACTTGGATAATTTTGGAATTTGTTGAGTATTTTTGTTGTAGGATCAATATTTGGGTAAATTTAGATGAAAATATCTTCAATTTTTAGGATTGTGAATAAAATTTTAGTTGGAAGTGTCAAATTTTAATAAATTTATTTGAAATCAACTTCAATTATTTTGGATTTTGTTGAGTATTTTTGTTGTAGGATCTATATTTGAGTAAATTTAGATGAAAATAACTTCAATTTTGTGGATTGTGAAACAAGTTTTAGTTGGAAGTGTCAAATTTTAATAAATTTATTTGAAACCAAATTCGATTTTTTGGATTTTCTTGAGTGTTTTTGTTGTAGGATCTATAATTGAGTAAATTTAGATGAAAATAACTTCGATTTTTTGGATTTTGTCACGTTTTTTGTCAAATTTTAATATATTTATTTGAAATCAACTTGGATAATTTTGGAATTTGTTGAGTATTTTTGTTGTAGGATCAATATTTGGGTAAATTTAGATGAAAATATCTTCAATTTTTAGGATTGTGAAAAAAATTTTAGTTGGAAGTGTCAAATTTTAATAAATTTATTTGAAATCAACTTGAATTATTTTGGATTTTGTTGAGTATTTTTGTTGTAGGATCTATATTTGAGTAAATTTAGATGAAAATAACTTCAATTTTGTGGATTGTGAAAAAAATTTTAGTTGGAAGTGTCAAATTTTAATAAATTTATTTGAAACCAAATTCGATTTTTTGGATTTTCTTGAGTATTTTTGTTGTAGGATCTACAATTGAGTAAATTTAGATGAAAATAACTTCGATTTTTTGGATTTTGTCACGATTTTTGTCAAATTTTAATAAATTTATTTGAAATCAACTTGGATAATTTTGGAATTTGTTGAGTATTTTTCTTGTAAGATCTATATTTGAGTAAATTTAGATGAAAATATCTTCAAATTTTAGGACTGTGAAAAAATTTTTAGTTGGAAGTGTCAAATTTTAATAAATTTATTTGAAATCAACTTGAATTATTTAGGATTTTGTTGAGTATTTTTGTTGTAGGATCTATATTTGAGTAAATTTAGATGAAAATAACTTCAATTTTGTGGATTGTGAAAAAAATTTTAGTTGGAAGTGTCAAATTTTAATAAATTTATTTGAAACCAAATTCGATTTTTGGGATTTTCTTGAGTATTTTTGTTGTAGGATCTACAATTGAGTAAATTTAGATGAAAATAACTTCAATTTTGTGGATTGTGAAAAAAATTTAGTTGGAAGTGTCAAATTTTAATAAATTTATTTGAAACAACTTCGATTTTTTGGATTTTCTTGAGTATTTTTGTTGTAGGATCTACAATTGAGTAAATTTAGATGAAAATAACTTCGATTTTTTGGATTTTGTCACGTTTTTTGTCAAATTTTAATATATTTATTTGAAATCAACTTGGATAATTTTGGAATTTGTTGAGTATTTTTGTTGTAGGATCAATATTTGGGTAAATTTAGATGAAAATATCTTCAATTTTTAGGATTGTGAAAAAAATTTTAGTTGGAAGTGTCAAATTTTAATAAATTTATTTGAAATCAACTTGAATTATTTTGGATTTTGTTGAGTATTTTTGTTGTAGGATCTATATTTGAGTAAATTTAGATGAAAATAACTTCAATTTTGTGGATTGTGAAAAAAATTTTAGTTGGAAGTGTCAAATTTTAATAAATTTATTTGAAACCAAATTCGATTTTTTTTATTTTCGTGAGTATTTTTGTTGTAGGATCTACAATTGAGTAAATTTAGATGAAAATAACTTCGATTTTTTGGATTTTGTCACGTTTTTTGTCAAATTTTAATATATTTATTTGAAATCAACTTGGATAATTTTGGAATTTGTTGAGTATTTTTGTTGTAGGATCAATATTTGGGTAAATTTAGATGAAAATATCTTCAATTTTTAGGATTGTGAATAAAATTTTAGTTGGAAGTGTCAAATTTTAATAAATTTATTTGAAATCAACTTCAATTATTTTGGATTTTGTTGAGTATTTTTGTTGTAGGATCTATATTTGAGTAAATTTAGATGAAAATAACTTCAATTTTGTGGATTGTGAAACAAGTTTTAGTTGGAAGTGTCAAATTTTAATAAATTTATTTGAAACCAAATTCGATTTTTTGGATTTTCTTGAGTATTTTTGTTGTAGGATCTACAATTGAGTAAATTTAGATGAAAATAACTTCGATTTTTTGGATTTTGTCACGTTTTTTGTCAAATTTTAATAAATTTATTTGAAATCAACTTGGATAATTTTGGAATTTGTTGAGTATTTTTGTTGTAGGATCAATATTTGGGTAAATTTAGATGAAAATATCTTCAATTTTTAGGATTGTGAAAAAAATTTTAGTTGGAAGTGTCAAATTTTAATAAATTTATTTGAAATCAACTTGAATTATTTTGGATTTTGTTGAGTATTTTTGTTGTAGGATCTATATTTGAGTAAATTTAGATGAAAATAACTTCAATTTTGTGGATTGTGAAAAAAATTTTAGTTGGAAGTGTCAAATTTTAATAAATTTATTTGAAACCAAATTCGATTTTTTGGATTTTCTTGAGTATTTTTGTTGTAGGATCTACAATTGAGTAAATTTAGATGAAAATAACTTCGATTTTTTGGATTTTGTCACGATTTTTGTCAAATTTTAATAAATTTATTTGAAATCAACTTGGATAATTTTGGAATTTGTTGAGTATTTTTCTTGTAAGATCTATATTTGAGTAAATTTAGATGAAAATATCTTCAAATTTTAGGACTGTGAAAAAATTTTTAGTTGGAAGTGTCAAATTTTAATAAATTTATTTGAAATCAACTTGAATTATTTAGGATTTTGTTGAGTATTTTTGTTGTAGGATCTATATTTGAGTAAATTTAGATGAAAATAACTTCAATTTTGTGGATTGTGAAAAAAATTTTAGTTGGAAGTGTCAAATTTTAATAAATTTATTTGAAACCAAATTCGATTTTTTGGATTTTCTTGAGTATTTTTGTTGTAGGATCTACAATTGAGTAAATTTAGATGAAAATAACTTCAATTTTGTGGATTGTGAAAAAAATTTAGTTGGAAGTGTCAAATTTTAATAAATTTATTTGAAACAACTTCGATTTTTTGGATTTTCTTGAGTATTTTTGTTGTAGGATCTACAATTGAGTAAATTTAGATGAAAATAACTTCGATTTTTTGGATTTTGTCACGTTTTTTGTCAAATTTTAATATATTTATTTGAAATCAACTTGGATAATTTTGGAATTTGTTGAGTATTTTTGTTGTAGGATCAATATTTGGGTAAATTTAGATGAAAATATCTTCAATTTTTAGGACTGTGAAAAAATTTTTAGTTGGAAGTGTCAAATTTTAATAAATTTATTTGAAATCAACTTGAATTATTTTGGATTTTGTTGAGTATTTTTGTTGTAGGATCTATATTTGAGTAAATTTAGATGAAAATAACTTCAATTTTGTGGATTGTGAAAAAAATTTTAGTTGGAAGTGTCAAATTTTAATAAATTTTTTTGAAACCAAATTCGATTTTTTGGATTTTCTTGAGTATTTTTGTTGTAGGATCTACAATTGAGTAAATTTAGATGAAAATAACTTCAATTTTGTGGATTGTGAAAAAAATTTAGTTGGAAGTGTCAAATTTTAATAAATTTATTTGAAACAACTTCGATTTTTTGGATTTTCTTGAGTATTTTTGTTGTAGGATCTACAATTGAGAAAATTTAGATGAAAATAACTTCGATTTTTTTTATTTTGTCACGATTTTTGTCAAATTTTAATAAATTTATTTCAAATCAACTTGGATAATTTTGGAATTTGTTGAGTATTTTTGTTGTAGGATCAATATTTGGGTAAATTTAGATGAAAATATCTTCAATTTTTAGGATTGTGAAAAAAATTTTAGTTGGAAGTGTCAAATTTTAATAAATTTATTTGAAATCAACTTGAATTACTTTGGATTTTGTTGAGTATTTTTGTTGTAGGATCTATATTTGAGTAAATTTAGATGCAAATAACTTCAATTTTGTGGATTGTGAAAAAAATTTTAGTTGGAAGTGTCAAATTTTAATAAATTTATTTGAAACCAAATTCGATTTTTTGGATTTTCTTGAGTATTTTTGTTGTAGGATCTACAATTGAGTAAATTTAGATGAAAATAACTTCGATTTTTTGGATTTTGTCACGATTTTTGTCAAATTTTATTAAATTTATTTGAAATCAACTTGGATAATTTTGGAATTTGTTGAGTATTTTTGTTGTAGGATCAATATTTGCGTAAATTTAGATGAAAATATCTTCAATTTTTAGGATTGTGAAAAAAATTTTAGTTGGAAGTGTCAAATTTTAATAAATTTATTTGAAACCAAATTCGATTTTTTGGATTTTCTTGAGTATTTTTGTTGTAGGATCTACAATTGAGTAAATTTAGATGAAAATAACTTCGATTTTTTGGATTTTGTCACGTTTTTTGTCAAATTTTAATATATTTATTTGAAATCAACTTGGATAATTTTGGAATTTGTTGAGTATTTTTGTTGTAGGATCAATATTTGGGTAAATTTAGATGAAAATATCTTCAATTTTTAGGATTGTGAAAAAAATTTTAGTTGGAAGTGTCAAATTTTAATAAATTTATTTGAAATCAACTTGAATTATTTTGGATTTTGTTGAGTATTTTTGTTGTAGGATCTATATTTGAGTAAATTTAGATGAAAATAACTTCAATTTTGTGGATTGTGAAAAAAATTTTAGTTGGAAGTGTCAAATTTTAATAAATTTATTTGAAACCAAATTCGATTTTTTTTATTTTCGTGAGTATTTTTGTTGTAGGATCTACAATTGAGTAAATTTAGATGAAAATAACTTCGATTTTTTGGATTTTGTCACGTTTTTTGTCAAATTTTAATATATTTATTTGAAATCAACTTGGATAATTTTGGAATTTGTTGAGTATTTTTGTTGTAGGATCAATATTTGGGTAAATTTAGATGAAAATATCTTCAATTTTTAGGATTGTGAATAAAATTTTAGTTGGAAGTGTCAAATTTTAATAAATTTATTTGAAATCAACTTCAATTATTTTGGATTTTGTTGAGTATTTTTGTTGTAGGATCTATATTTGAGTAAATTTAGATGAAAATAACTTCAATTTTGTGGATTGTGAAACAAGTTTTAGTTGGAAGTGTCAAATTTTAATAAATTTATTTGAAACCAAATTCGATTTTTTGGATTTTCTTGAGTATTTTTGTTGTAGGATCTACAATTGAGTAAATTTAGATGAAAATAACTTCGATTTTTTGGATTTTGTCACGTTTTTTGTCAAATTTTAATAAATTTATTTGAAATCAACTTGGATAATTTTGGAATTTGTTGAGTATTTTTGTTGTAGGATCAATATTTGGGTAAATTTAGATGAAAATATCTTCAATTTTTAGGATTGTGAAAAAAATTTTAGTTGGAAGTGTCAAATTTTAATAAATTTATTTGAAATCAACTTGAATTATTTTGGATTTTGTTGAGTATTTTTGTTGTAGGATCTATATTTGAGTAAATTTAGATGAAAATAACTTCAATTTTGTGGATTGTGAAAAAAATTTTAGTTGGAAGTGTCAAATTTTAATAAATTTATTTGAAACCAAATTCGATTTTTTGGATTTTCTTGAGTATTTTTGTTGTAGGATCTACAATTGAGTAAATTTAGATGAAAATAACTTCGATTTTTTGGATTTTGTCACGATTTTTGTCAAATTTTAATAAATTTATTTGAAATCAACTTGGATAATTTTGGAATTTGTTGAGTATTTTTCTTGTAAGATCTATATTTGAGTAAATTTAGATGAAAATATCTTCAAATTTTAGGACTGTGAAAAAATTTTTAGTTGGAAGTGTCAAATTTTAATAAATTTATTTGAAATCAACTTGAATTATTTAGGATTTTGTTGAGTATTTTTGTTGTAGGATCTATATTTGAGTAAATTTAGATGAAAATAACTTCAATTTTGTGGATTGTGAAAAAAATTTTAGTTGGAAGTGTCAAATTTTAATAAATTTATTTGAAACCAAATTCGATTTTTTGGATTTTCTTGAGTATTTTTGTTGTAGGATCTACAATTGAGTAAATTTAGATGAAAATAACTTCAATTTTGTGGATTGTGAAAAAAATTTAGTTGGAAGTGTCAAATTTTAATAAATTTATTTGAAACAACTTCGATTTTTTGGATTTTCTTGAGTATTTTTGTTGTAGGATCTACAATTGAGTAAATTTAGATGAAAATAACTTCGATTTTTTGGATTTTGTCACGTTTTTTGTCAAATTTTAATATATTTATTTGAAATCAACTTGGATAATTTTGGAATTTGTTGAGTATTTTTGTTGTAGGATCAATATTTGGGTAAATTTAGATGAAAATATCTTCAATTTTTAGGATTGTGAAAAAAATTTTAGTTGGAAGTGTCAAATTTTAATAAATTTATTTGAAATCAACTTGAATTATTTTGGATTTTGTTGAGTATTTTTGTTGTAGGATCTATATTTGAGTAAATTTAGATGAAAATAACTTCAATTTTGTGGATTGTGAAAAAAATTTTAGTTGGAAGTGTCAAATTTTAATAAATTTATTTGAAACCAAATTCGATTTTTTGGATTTTCTTGAGTATTTTTGTTGTAGGATCTACAATTGAGTAAATTTAGATGAAAATAACTTCGATTTTTTGGATTTTGTCACGATTTTTGTCAAATTTTAATAAATTTATTTGAAATCAACTTGGATAATTTTGGAATTTGTTGAGTATTTTTCTTGTAAGATCTATATTTGAGTAAATTTAGATGAAAATATCTTCAAATTTTAGGACTGTGAAAAAATTTTTAGTTGGAAGTGTCAAATTTTAATAAATTTATTTGAAATCAACTTGAATTATTTAGGATTTTGTTGAGTATTTTTGTTGTAGGATCTATATTTGAGTAAATTTAGATGAAAATAACTTCAATTTTGTGGATTGTGAAAAAAATTTTAGTTGGAAGTGTCAAATTTTAATAAATTTATTTGAAACCAAATTCGATTTTTTGGATTTTCTTGAGTATTTTTGTTGTAGGATCTACAATTGAGTAAATTTAGATGAAAATAACTTCAATTTTGTGGATTGTGAAAAAAATTTAGTTGGAAGTGTCAAATTTTAATAAATTTATTTGAAACAACTTCGATTTTTTGGATTTTCTTGAGTATTTTTGTTGTAGGATCTACAATTGAGTAAATTTAGATGAAAATAACTTCGATTTTTTGGATTTTGTCACGTTTTTTGTCAAATTTTAATATATTTATTTGAAATCAACTTGGATAATTTTGGAATTTGTTGAGTATTTTTGTTGTAGGATCAATATTTGGGTAAATTTAGATGAAAATATCTTCAATTTTTAGGATTGTGAAAAAAATTTTAGTTGGAAGTGTCAAATTTTAATAAATTTATTTGAAATCAACTTGAATTATTTTGGATTTTGTTGAGTATTTTTGTTGTAGGATCTATATTTGAGTAAATTTAGATGAAAATAACTTCAATTTTGTGGATTGTGAAAAAAATTTTAGTTGGAAGTGTCAAATTTTAATAAATTTATTTGAAACCAAATTCGATTTTTTGGATTTTCTTGAGTATTTTTGTTGTAGGATCTACAATTGAGTAAATTTAGATGAAAATAACTTCGATTTTTTGGATTTTGTCACGATTTTTGTCAAATTTTAATAAATTTATTTGAAATCAACTTGGATAATTTTGGAATTTGTTGAGTATTTTTCTTGTAAGATCTATATTTGAGTAAATTTAGATGAAAATATCTTCAAATTTTAGGACTGTGAAAAAATTTTTAGTTGGAAGTGTCAAATTTTAATAAATTTATTTGAAATCAACTTGAATTATTTAGGATTTTGTTGAGTATTTTTGTTGTAGGATCTATATTTGAGTAAATTTAGATGAAAATAACTTCAATTTTGTGGATTGTGAAAAAAATTTTAGTTGGAAGTGTCAAATTTTAATAAATTTATTTGAAACCAAATTCGATTTTTTGGATTTTCTTGAGTATTTTTGTTGTAGGATCTACAATTGAGTAAATTTAGATGAAAATAACTTCGATTTTTTGGATTTTGTCACGATTTTTGTCAAATTTTAATAAATTTATTTGAAATCAACTTGGATAATTTTGGAATTTGTTGAGTATTTTTCTTGTAAGATCTATATTTGAGTAAATTTAGATGAAAATATCTTCAAATTTTAGGACTGTGAAAAAATTTTTAGTTGGAAGTGTCAAATTTTAATAAATTTATTTGAAATCAACTTGAATTATTTAGGATTTTGTTGAGTATTTTTGTTGTAGGATCTATATTTGAGTAAATTTAGATGAAAATAACTTCAATTTTGTGGATTGTGAAAAAAATTTTAGTTGGAAGTGTCAAATTTTAATAAATTTATTTGAAACCAAATTCGATTTTTTTGATTTTCTTGAGTATTTTTGTTGTAGGATCTACAATTGAGTAAATTTAGATGAAAATAACTTCAATTTTGTGGATTGTGAAAAAAATTTAGTTGGAAGTGTCAAATTTTAATAAATTTATTTGAAACAACTTCGATTTTTTGGATTTTCTTGAGTATTTTTGTTGTAGGATCTACAATTGAGAAAATTTAGATGAAAATAACTTCGATTTTTTTTATTTTGTCACGATTTTTGTCAAATTTTAATAAATTTATTTGAAATCAACTTGGATAATTTTGGATTTTGTTGAGTATTTTTGTTGTAGGATCTATATTAGAGTAAATTTAGATGAAAATAACTTCAATTTTGTGGATTGTGAAAAAAATTTTAGTTGGAAGTGTCAAATTTTAATAAATTTATTTGAAATCAACTTGAATTATTTTGGATTTTGTTGAGTATTTTTGTTGTAGGATCTATATTTGAGTAAATTTAGATGAAAATAACTTCAATTTTGTGGATTTTGTCACGTTTTTTGTCAAATTTTAATATATTTATTTGAAATCAACTTGGATAATTTTGGAATTTGTTGAGTATTTTTGTTGTAGGATCAATATTTGGGTAAATTTAGATGAAAATATCTTCAATTTTTAGGATTGTGAAAAAAATTTTAGTTGGAGGTGTCAAATTTTAATAAATTTATTTGAAATCAACTTGAATTATTTTGGATTTTGTTGAGTATTTTTGTTGTAGGATCTATATTTGAGTAAATTTAGATGAAAATAACTTCAATTTTGTGGATTGTGAAAAAAATTTTAGTTGGAAGTGTCAAATTTTAATAAATTTATTTGAAACCAAATTCGATTTTTTTTATTTTCGTGAGTATTTTTGTTGTAGGATCTACAATTGAGTAAACTTAGATGAAAATAACTTCGATTTTTTTGATTTTGTCACGATTTTTGTCAAATTTTAATAAATTTATTTGAAATCAACTTGGATAATTTTGGAATTTGTTGAGTATTTTTGTTGTAGGATCAATATTTGGGTAAATTTAGATGAAAATATCTTCAATTTTTAGGATTGTGAAAAAAATTTTAGTTGGAAGTGTCAAATTTTAATAAATTTATTTGAAACCAAATTCGATTTTTTGGATTTTCTTGAGTATTTTTGTTGTAGGATCTACAATTGAGTAAATTTAGATGAAAATAACTTCGATTTTTTGGATTTTGTCACGTTTTTTGTCAAATTTTAATATATTTATTTGAAATCAACTTGGATAATTTTGGAATTTGTTGAGTATTTTTGTTGTAGGATCAATATTTGGGTAAATTTAGATGAAAATATCTTCAATTTTTAGGATTGTGAAAAAAATTTTAGTTGGAAGTGTCAAATTTTAATAAATTTATTTGAAATCAACTTGAATTATTTTGGATTTTGTTGAGTATTTTTGTTGTAGGATCTATATTAGAGTAAATTTAGATGAAAATAACTTCAATTTTGTGGATTGTGAAAAAAATTTTAGTTGGAAGTGTCAAATTTTAATAAATTTATTTGAAACAACTTCGATTTTTTGGATTTTCTTGAGTATTTTTGTTGTAGGATCTACAATTGAGAAAATTTAGATGAAAATAACTTCGATTTTTTTTATTTTGTCACGATTTTTGTCAAATTTTAATAAATTTATTTGAAATCAACTTGGATAATTTTGGAATTTGTTGAGTATTTTTGTTGTAGGATCTATATTTGAGTAAATTTAGATGAAAATAACTCCAATTTTGTGGATTGTGAAAAAAATTTTAGTTGGAAGTGTCAAATTTTACTAATTTATTTGAAACCAAATTCGATTTTTTGGATTTTCTTGAGTATTTTTGTTGTAGGATCTACAATTGAGTAAATTTAGATGAAAATAACTTCGATTTTTTTGATTTTGTCACGATTTTGATCAAATTTTAATAAATTTATTTGAAATCAACTTGGATAATTTTGGAATTTGTTGATTATTTTTGTTGTAGGATCAATATTTGAGTAAATTTAGATGAAAAAATCTTCAATTTTTAGGATTTTGAAAAAAAATTTAGTTGGAAGTGTCAAATTTTAATAAATTTATTTGAAATCAACATGAATTATTTTGGATTTTGTTGAGTATTTTTGTTGTAGGATCTATATTTGAGTAAATTTAGATGAAAATAACTTCAATTTTGTGGATTGTGAAAAAAATTTTAGTTGGAAGTGTCAAATTTTAATAAATTTATTTGAAACCAAATTCGATTTTTTGGATTTTCCTGATTATTTTTGTTGTAGGATCTACAATTGACTAAATTTAGATGAAAATATCTTCGATTTTTTGGATTTTGTCACGATTTTTGTCCAATTTTAATAAATTTATTTGAAATCAACTTGGATAATTTTGGAATTTGTTGAGTATTTTTGTTGTAGGATCAATATTTGGGTAAATTTAGATGAAAATATCTTCAATTTTTAGGATTGTGAAAAAAATTTTAGTTGGAAGTGTCAAATTATAATAAATTGATTTGAAATCAACTTGAATTATTTTGGATTTTGTTGAGTATTTTTGTTGTAGGATCTATATTTGAGTAAATTTAGATGAAAATAACTTCAATTTTGTGGATTGTGAAAAAAATTTTAGTTGGAAGTGTCAAATTTTAATAAATTTATTTGAAACCAAATTCGATTTTTTGGATTTTCTTGAGTATTTTTGTTGTAGCATCTACAATTGAGTAAATTTAGATGAAAAAAGCTTCGATTTTTTGGATTTTGTCACGTTTTTTGTCAAATTTTAATATATTTATTTGAAATCAACTTGGATAATTTTGGAATTTGTTGAGTATTTTTGTTGTAGGATCAATATTTGGGTAAATTTAGATGAAAATATCTTCAATTTTTAGGATTGTGAAAAAAATTTTAGTTGGAAGTGTCAAATTTTAATAAATTTATTTGAAATCAACTTGAATTATTTTGGATTTTGTTGAGTATTTTTGTTGTAGGATCTATATTTGAGTAAATTTAGATGAAAATAACTTCGATTTTTTGGATTTTGTCACGATTTTTGTCAAATTTTAATAAATTTATTTGAAATCAACTTGGATAATTTTGGAATTTGTTGAGTATTTTTCTTGTAAGATCTATATTTGAGTAAATTTAGATGAAAATATCTTCAATTTTTAGGACTGTGAAAAAATTTTTAGTTGGAAGTGTCAAATTTTAATAAATTTATTTGAAATCAACTTGAATTATTTTGGATTTTGTTGAGTATTTTTGTTGTAGGATCTATATTTGAGTAAATTTAGATGAAAATAACTTCAATTTTGTGGATTGTGAAAAAAATTTTAGTTGGAAGTGTCAAATTTTAATAAATTTTTTTGAAACCAAATTCGATTTTTTGGATTTTCTTGAGTATTTTTGTTGTAGGATCTACAATTGAGTAAATTTAGATGAAAATAACTTCAATTTTGTGGATTGTGAAAAAAATTTAGTTGGAAGTGTCAAATTTTAATAAATTTATTTGAAACAACTTCGATTTTTTGGATTTTCTTGAGTATTTTTGTTGTAGGATCTACAATTGAGAAAATTTAGATGAAAATAACTTCGATTTTTTTTATTTTGTCACGATTTTTGTCAAATTTTAATAAATTTATTTCAAATCAACTTGGATAATTTTGGAATTTGTTGAGTATTTTTGTTGTAGGATCAATATTTGGGTAAATTTAGATGAAAATATTTTCAATTTTTAGGATTGTGAAAAAAATTTTAGTTGGAAGTGTCAAATTTTAATAAATTTATTTGAAATCAACTTGAATTACTTTGGATTTTGTTGAGTATTTTTGTTGTAGGATGTATATTTGAGTAAATTTAGATGCAAATAACTTCAATTTTGTGGATTGTGAAAAAAATTTTAGTTGGAAGTGTCAAATTTTAATAAATTTATTTGAAACCAAATTCGATTTTTTGGATTTTCTTGAGTATTTTTGTTGTAGGATCTACAATTGAGTAAATTTAGATGAAAATAACTTCGATTTTTTGGATTTTGTCACGATTTTTGTCAAATTTTATTAAATTTATTTGAAATCAACTTGGATAATTTTGGAATTTGTTGAGTATTTTTGTTGTAGGATCAATATTTGCGTAAATTTAGATGAAAATATCTTCAATTTTTAGGATTGTGAAAAAAATTTTAGTTGGAAGTGTCAAATTTTAATAAATTTATTTGAAATCAACTTGAATTATTTTGGATTTTGTTGAGTATTTTTGTTGTAGGATCTATATTTGAGTAAATTTAGATGAAAATAACTTCAATTTTGTGGATTGTGAAAAAAATTTTAGTTGGAAGTGTCAAATTTTAATAAATTTATTTGAAACCAAATTCGATTTTTTTGATTTTCGTGAGTATTTTTGTTGTAGGATCTACAATTGAGTAAATTTAGATGAAAATAACTTCGATTTTTTGGATTTTGTCACGTTTTTTGTCAAATTTTAATATATTTATTTGAAATCAACTTGGATAATTTTGGAATTTGTTGAGTATTTTTGTTGTAGGATCAATATTTGGGTAAATTTAGATGAAAATATCTTCAATTTTTAGGATTGTGAAAAAAATTTTAGTTGGAAGTGTCAAATTTTAATAAATTTATTTGAAATCAACTTGAATTATTTTGGATTTTGTTGAGTATTTTTGTTGTAGGATCTATATTTGAGTAAATTTAGATGAAAATAACTTCAATTTTGTAGATTGTGAAAAAAATTTTAGTTGGAAGTGTCAAATTTTAATAAATTTATTTGAAACCAAATTCGATTTTTTTTATTTTCGTGAGTATTTTTGTTGTAGGATCTACAATTGAGTAAACTTAGATGAAAATAACTTCGATTTTTTTGATTTTGTCACGATTTTTGTCAAATTTTAATAAATTTATTTGAAATCAACTTGGATAATTTTGGAATTTGTTGAGTATTTTTGTTGTAGGATCAATATTTGGGTAAATTTAGATGAAAATATCTTCAATTTTTAGGATTGTGAAAAAAATTTTAGTTGGAAGTGTCAAATTTTAATAAATTTATTTGAAACCAAATTCGATTTTTTGGATTTTCTTGAGTATTTTTGTTGTAGGATCTACAATTGAGTAAATTTAGATGAAAATAACTTCGATTTTTTGGATTTTGTCACGTTTTTTGTCAAATTTTAATATATTTATTTGAAATCAACTTGGATAATTTTGGAATTTGTTGAGTATTTTTGTTGTAGGATCAATATTTGGGTAAATTTAGATGAAAATATCTTCAATTTTTAGGATTGTGAAAAAAATTTTAGTTGGAAGTGTCAAATTTTAATAAATTTATTTGAAATCAACTTGAATTATTTTGGATTTTGTTGAGTATTTTTGTTGTAGGATCTATATTTGAGTAAATTTAGATGAAAATAACTTCAATTTTGTGGATTGTGAAAAAAATTTTAGTTGGAAGTGTCAAATTTTAATAAATTTATTTGAAACCAAATTCGATTTTTTTTATTTTCGTGAGTATTTTTGTTGTAGGATCTACAATTGAGTAAATTTAGATGAAAATAACTTCGATTTTTTGGATTTTGTCACGTTTTTTGTCAAATTTTAATATATTTATTTGAAATCAACTTGGATAATTTTGGAATTTGTTGAGTATTTTTGTTGTAGGATCAATATTTGGGTAAATTTAGATGAAAATATCTTCAATTTTTAGGATTGTGAAAAAAATTTTAGTTGGAAGTGTCAAATTTTAATAAATTTATTTGAAATCAACTTCAATTATTTTGGATTTTGTTGAGTATTTTTGTTGTAGGATCTATATTTGAGTAAATTTAGATGAAAATAACTTCAATTTTGTGGATTGTGAAACAAGTTTTAGTTGGAAGTGTCAAATTTTAATAAATTTATTTGAAACCAAATTCGATTTTTTGGATTTTCTTGAGTATTTTTGTTGTAGGATCTACAATTGAGTAAATTTAGATGAAAATAACTTCGATTTTTTGGATTTTGTCACGTTTTTTGTCAAATTTTAATATATTTATTTGAAATCAACTTGGATAATTTTGGAATTTGTTGAGTATTTTTGTTGTAGGATCAATATTTGGGTAAATTTAGATGAAAATATCTTCAATTTTTAGGATTGTGAAAAAAATTTTAGTTGGAAGTGTCAAATTTTAATAAATTTATTTGAAATCAACTTGAATTATTTTGGATTTTGTTGAGTATTTTTGTTGTAGGATCTATATTTGAGTAAATTTAGATGAAAATAACTTCGATTTTTTGGATTTTGTCACGATTTTTGTCAAATTTTAATAAATTTATTTGAAATCAACTTGGATAATTTTGGAATTTGTTGAGTATTTTTCTTGTAAGATCTATATTTGAGTAAATTTAGATGAAAATATCTTCAAATTTTAGGACTGTGAAAAAAATTTTAGTTGGAAGTGTCAAATTTTAATAAATTTATTTGAAATCAACTTGAATTATTTAGGATTTTGTTGAGTATTTTTGTTGTAGGATCTATATTTGAGTAAATTTAGATGAAAATAACTTCAATTTTGTGGATTGTGAAAAAAATTTTAGTTGGAAGTGTCAAATTTTAATAAATTTATTTGAAACCAAATTCGATTTTTTGGATTTTCTTGAGTATTTTTGTTGTAGGATCTACAATTGAGTAAATTTAGATGAAAATAACTTCAATTTTGTGGATTGTGAAAAAAATTTAGTTGGAAGTGTCAAATTTTAATAAATTTATTTGAAACAACTTCGATTTTTTGGATTTTCTTGAGTATTTTTGTTGTAGGATCTACAATTGAGTAAATTTAGATGAAAATAACTTCGATTTTTTGGATTTTGTCACGTTTTTTGTCAAATTTTAATATATTTATTTGAAATCAACTTGGATAATTTTGGAATTTGTTGAGTATTTTTGTTGTAGGATCAATATTTGGGTAAATTTAGATGAAAATATCTTCAATTTTTAGGATTGTGAAAAAAATTTTAGTTGGAAGTGTCAAATTTTAATAAATTTATTTGAAATCAACTTGAATTATTTTGGATTTTGTTGAGTATTTTTGTTGTAGGATCTATATTTGAGTAAATTTAGATGAAAATAACTTCAATTTTGTGGATTGTGAAAAAAATTTTAGTTGGAAGTGTCAAATTTTAATAAATTTATTTGAAACCAAATTCGATTTTTTGGATTTTCTTGAGTATTTTTGTTGTAGGATCTACAATTGAGTAAATTTAGATGAAAATAACTTCGATTTTTTGGATTTTGTCACGATTTTTGTCAAATTTTAATAAATTTATTTGAAATCAACTTGGATAATTTTGGAATTTGTTGAGTATTTTTCTTGTAAGATCTATATTTGAGTAAATTTAGATGAAAATATCTTCAAATTTTAGGACTGTGAAAAAATTTTTAGTTGGAAGTGTCAAATTTTAATAAATTTATTTGAAATCAACTTGAATTATTTAGGATTTTGTTGAGTATTTTTGTTGTAGGATCTATATTTGAGTAAATTTAGATGAAAATAATTTCAATTTTGTGGATTGTGAAAAAAATTTTAGTTGGAAGTGTCAAATTTTAATAAATTTATTTGAAACCAAATTCGATTTTTTGGATTTTCTTGAGTATTTTTGTTGTAGGATCTACAATTGAGTAAATTTAGATGAAAATAACTTCAATTTTGTGGATTGTGAAAAAAATTTAGTTGGAAGTGTCAAATTTTAATAAATTTATTTGAAACAACTTCGATTTTTTGGATTTTCTTGAGTATTTTTGTTGTAGGATCTACAATTGAGTAAATTTAGATGAAAATAACTTCGATTTTTTGGATTTTGTCACGTTTTTTGTCAAATTTTAATATATTTATTTGAAATCAACTTGGATAATTTTGGAATTTGTTGAGTATTTTTGTTGTAGGATCAATATTTGGGTAAATTTAGATGAAAATATCTTCAATTTTTAGGATTGTGAAAAAAATTTTAGTTGGAAGTGTCAAATTTTAATAAATTTATTTGAAATCAACTTGAATTATTTTGGATTTTGTTGAGTATTTTTGTTGTAGGATCTATATTTGAGTAAATTTAGATGAAAATAACTTCAATTTTGTGGATTGTGAAAAAAATTTTAGTTGGAAGTGTCAAATTTTAATAAATTTATTTGAAACCAAATTCGATTTTTTGGATTTTCTTGAGTATTTTTGTTGTAGGATCTACAATTGAGTAAATTTAGATGAAAATAACTTCGATTTTTTGGATTTTGTCACGATTTTTGTCAAATTTTAATAAATTTATTTGAAATCAACTTGGATAATTTTGGAATTTGTTGAGTATTTTTCTTGTAAGATCTATATTTGAGTAAATTTAGATGAAAATATCTTCAAATTTTAGGACTGTGAAAAAATTTTTAGTTGGAAGTGTCAAATTTTAATAAATTTATTTGAAATCAACTTGAATTATTTAGGATTTTGTTGAGTATTTTTGTTGTAGGATCTATATTTGAGTAAATTTAGATGAAAATAACTTCAATTTTGTGGATTGTGAAAAAAATTTTAGTTGGAAGTGTCAAATTTTAATAAATTTATTTGAAACCAAATTCGATTTTTTGGATTTTCTTGAGTATTTTTGTTGTAGGATCTACAATTGAGTAAATTTAGATGAAAATAACTTCAATTTTGTGGATTGTGAAAAAAATTTAGTTGGAAGTGTCAAATTTTAATAAATTTATTTGAAACAACTTCGATTTTGTGGATTTTCTTGAGTATTTTTGTTGTAGGATCTACAATTGAGAAAATTTAGATGAAAATAACTTCGATTTTTTTTATTTTGTCACGATTTTTGTCAAATTTTAATAAATTTATTTGAAATCAACTTGGATAATTTTGGAATTTGTTGAGTATTTTTGTTGTAGGATCTATATTTGAGTAAATTTAGATGAAAATAACTCCAATTTTGTGGATTGTGAAAAAAATTTTAGTTGGAAGTGTCAAATTTTAATAAATTTATTTGAAACCAAATTCGATTTTTTGGATTTTCTTGAGTATTTTTGTTGTAGGATCTACAATTGAGTAAATTTAGATGAAAATAACTTCAATTTTGTGGATTGTGAAAAAAATTTTAGTTGGAAGTGTCAAATTTTAATAAATTTATTTGAAACCAAATTCGATTTTTTTTATTTTCGTGAGTATTTTTGTTGTAGGATCTACAATTGAGTAAACTTAGATGAAAATAACTTCGATTTTTTTGATTTTGTCACGATTTTTGTCAAATTTTAATAAATTTATTTGAAATCAACTTGGATAATTTTGGAATTTGTTGAGTATTTTTGTTGTAGGATCAATATTTGGGTAAATTTAGATGAAAATATCTTCAATTTTTAGGATTGTGAAAAAAATTTTAGTTGGAAGTGTCAAATTTTAATAAATTTATTTGAAACCAAATTCGATTTTTTGGATTTTCTTGAGTATTTTTGTTGTAGGATCTACAATTGAGTAAATTTAGATGAAAATAACTTCGATTTTTTGGATTTTGTCACGTTTTTTGTCAAATTTTAATATATTTATTTGAAATCAACTTGGATAATTTTGGAATTTGTTGAGTATTTTTGTTGTAGGATCAATATTTGGGTAAATTTAGATGAAAATATCTTCAATTTTTAGGATTGTGAAAAAAATTTTAGTTGGAAGTGTCAAATTTTAATAAATTTATTTGAAATCAACTTGAATTATTTTGGATTTTGTTGAGTATTTTTGTTGTAGGATCTATATTTGAGTAAATTTAGATGAAAATAACTTCAATTTTGTGGATTGTGAAAAAAATTTTAGTTGGAAGTGTCAAATTTTAATAAATTTATTTGAAACCAAATTCGATTTTTTTTATTTTCGTGAGTATTTTTGTTGTAGGATCTACAATTGAGTAAACTTAGATGAAAATAACTTCGATTTTTTTGATTTTGTCACGATTTTTGTCAAATTTTAATAAATTTATTTGAAATCAACTTGGATAATTTTGGAATTTGTTGAGTATTTTTGTTGTAGGATCAATATTTGGGTAAATTTAGATGAAAATATCTTCAATTTTTAGGATTGTGAAAAAAATTTTAGTTGGAAGTGTCAAATTTTAATAAATTTATTTGAAACCAAATTCGATTTTTTGGATTTTCTTGAGTATTTTTGTTGTAGGATCTACAATTGAGTAAATTTAGATGAAAATAACTTCGATTTTTTGGATTTTGTCACGTTTTTTGTCAAATTTTAATATATTTATTTGAAATCAACTTGGATACTTTTGGAATTTGTTGAGTATTTTTGTTGTAGGATCAATATTTGGGTAAATTTAGATGAAAATATCTTCAATTTTTAGGATTGTGAAAAAAATTTTAGTTGGAAGTGTCAAATTTTAATAAATTTATTTGAAATCAACTTGAATTATTTTGGATTTTGTTGAGTATTTTTGTTGTAGGATCTATATTTGAGTAAATTTAGATGAAAATAACTTCAATTTTGTGGATTGTGAAAAAAATTTTAGTTGGAAGTGTCAAATTTTAATAAATTTATTTGAAACCAAATTCGATTTTTTGGATTTTCTTGAGTATTTTTGTTGTAGGATCTACAATTGAGTAAATTTAGATGAAAATAACTTCGATTTTTTGGATTTTGTCACGATTTTTGTCAAATTTTAATAAATTTATTTGAAATCAACTTGGATAATTTTGGAATTTGTTGAGTATTTTTCTTGTAAGATCTATATTTGAGTAAATTTAGATGAAAATATCTTCAAATTTTAGGACTGTGAAAAAATTTTTAGTTGGAAGTGTCAAATTTTAATAAATTTATTTGAAATCAACTTGAATTATTTAGGATTTTGTTGAGTATTTTTGTTGTAGGATCTATATTTGAGTAAATTTAGATGAAAATAACTTCAATTTTGTGGATTGTGAAAAAAATTTTAGTTGGAAGTGTCAAATTTTAATAAATTTATTTGAAACCAAATTCGATTTTTTTGATTTTCGTGAGTATTTTTGTTGTAGGATCTACAATTGAGTAAATTTAGATGAAAATAACTTCGATTTTTTGGATTTTGTCACGTTTTTTGTCAAATTTTAATATATTTATTTGAAATCAACTTGGATAATTTTGGAATTTGTTGAGTATTTTTGTTGTAGGATCAATATTTGGGTAAATTTAGATGAAAATATCTTCAATTTTTAGGATTGTGAAAAAAATTTTAGTTGGAAGTGTCAAATTTTAATAAATTTATTTGAAATCAACTTGAATTATTTTGGATTTTGTTGAGTATTTTTGTTGTAGGATCTATATTTGAGTAAATTTAGATGAAAATAACTTCAATTTTGTGGATTGTGAAAAAAATTTTAGTTGGAAGTGTCAAATTTTAATAAATTTATTTGAAACCAAATTCGATTTTTTTTATTTTCGTGAGTATTTTTGTTGTAGGATCTACAATTGAGTAAACTTAGATGAAAATAACTTCGATTTTTTTGATTTTGTCACGATTTTTGTCAAATTTTAATAAATTTATTTGAAATCAACTTGGATAATTTGGGAATTTGTTGAGTATTTTTGTTGTAGGATCAATATTTGGGTAAATTTAGATGAAAATATCTTCAATTTTTAGGATTGTGAAAAAAATTTTAGTTGGAAGTGTCAAATTTTAATAAATTTATTTGAAATCAACTTGAATTATTTTGGATTTTGTTGAGTATTTTTGTTGTAGGATCTATATTTGAGTAAATTTAGATGAAAATAACTTCAATTTTGTGGATTGTGAAAAAAATTTTAGTTGGAAGTGTCAAATTTTAATAAATTTATTTGAAACCAAATTCGATTTTTTTTATTTTCGTGAGTATTTTTGTTGTAGGATCTATAATTGAGTAAATTTAGATGAAAATAACTTCGATTTTTTGGATTTTGTCACGTTTTTTGTCAAATTTTAATATATTTATTTGAAATCAACTTGGATAATTTTGGAATTTGTTGAGTATTTTTGTTGTAGGATCAATATTTGGGTAAATTTAGATGAAAATATCTTCAATTTTTAGGATTGTGAATAAAATTTTAGTTGGAAGTGTCAAATTTTAATAAATTTATTTGAAATCAACTTCAATTATTTTGGATTTTGTTGAGTATTTTTGTTGTAGGATCTATATTTGAGTAAATTTAGATGAAAATAACTTCAATTTTGTGGATTGTGAAAAAAATTTTAGTTGGAAGTGTCAAATTTTAATAAATTTATTTGAAACCAAATTCGATTTTTTGGATTTTCTTGAGTATTTTTGTTGTAGGATCTACAATTGAGTAAATTTAGATGAAAATAACTTCGATTTTTTGGATTTTGTCACGATTTTTGTCAAATTTTAATAAATTTATTTGAAATCAACTTGGATAATTTTGGAATTTGTTGAGTATTTTTCTTGTAAGATCTATATTTGAGTAAATTTAGATGAAAATATCTTCAAATTTTAGGACTGTGAAAAAATTTTTAGTTGGAAGTGTCAAATTTTAATAAATTTATTTGAAACCAAATTCGATTTTTTGGATTTTCTTGAGTATTTTTGTTGTAGGATCTACAATTGAGTAAATTTAGATGAAAATAACTTCAATTTTGTGGATTGTGAAAAAAATTTAGTTGGAAGTGTCAAATTTTAATAAATTTATTTGAAACAACTTCGATTTTTTGGATTTTCTTGAGTATTTTTGTTGTAGGATCTACAATTGAGTAAATTTAGATGAAAATAACTTCGATTTTTTGGATTTTGTCACGTTTTTTGTCAAATTTTAATATATTTATTTGAAATCAACTTGGATAATTTTGGAATTTGTTGAGTATTTTTGTTGTAGGATCAATATTTGGGTAAATTTAGATGAAAATATCTTCAATTTTTAGGATTGTGAAAAAAATTTTAGTTGGAAGTGTCAAATTTTAATAAATTTATTTGAAATCAACTTGAATTATTTTGGATTTTGTTGAGTATTTTTGTTGTAGGATCTATATTTGAGTAAATTTAGATGAAAATAACTTCAATTTTGTGGATTGTGAAAAAAATTTTAGTTGGAAGTGTCAAATTTTAATAAATTTATTTGAAACCAAATTCGATTTTTTGGATTTTCTTGAGTATTTTTGTTGTAGGATCTACAATTGAGTAAATTTAGATGAAAATAACTTCGATTTTTTGGATTTTGTCACGATTTTTGTCAAATTTTAATAAATTTATTTGAAATCAACTTGGATAATTTTGGAATTTGTTGAGTATTTTTCTTGTAAGATCTATATTTGAGTAAATTTAGATGAAAATATCTTCAAATTTTAGGACTGTGAAAAAATTTTTAGTTGGAAGTGTCAAATTTTAATAAATTTATTTGAAATCAACTTGAATTATTTAGGATTTTGTTGAGTATTTTTGTTGTAGGATCTATATTTGAGTAAATTTAGATGAAAATAACTTCAATTTTGTGGATTGTGAAAAAAAATTTAGTTGGAAGTGTCAAATTTTAATAAATTTATTTGAAACCAAATTCGATTTTTTGGATTTTCTTGAGTATTTTTGTTGTAGGATCTACAACTGAGTAAATTTAGATGAAAATAACTTCAATTTTGTGGATTGTGAAAAAAATTTAGTTGGAAGTGTCAAATTTTAATAAATTTATTTGAAACAACTTCGATTTTTTGGATTTTCTTGAGTATTTTTGTTGTAGGATCTACAATTGAGTAAATTTAGATGAAAATAACTTCGATTTTTTGGATTTTGTCACGTTTTTTGTCAAATTTTAATATATTTATTTGAAATCAACTTGGATAATTTTGGAATTTGTTGAGTATTTTTGTTGTAGGATCAATATTTGGGTAAATTTAGATGAAAATATCTTCAATTTTTAGGATTGTGAAAAAAATTTTAGTTGGAAGTGTCAAATTTTAATAAATTTATTTGAAATCAACTTGAATTATTTTGGATTTTGTTGAGTATTTTTGTTGTAGGATCTATATTTGAGTAAATTTAGATGAAAATAACTTCAATTTTGTGGATTGTGAAAAAAATTTTAGTTGGAAGTGTCAAATTTTAATAAATTTATTTGAAACCAAATTCGATTTTTTGGATTTTCTTGAGTATTTTTGTTGTAGGATCTACAATTGAGTAAATTTAGATGAAAATAACTTCGATTTTTTGGATTTTGTCACGATTTTGGTCAAATTTTAATAAATTTATTTGAAATCAACTTGGATAATTTTGGAATTTGTTGAGTATTTTTGTTGTAGGATCAATATTTGGGTAAATTTAGATGAAAATATCTTCAATTTTTAGGATTGTGAAAAAAATTTTAGTTGGAAGTGTCAAATTATAATAAATTTATTTGAAATCAACTTGAATTATTTTGGATTTTGTTGAGTATTTTTGTTGTAGGATCTATATTTGAGTAAATTTAGATGAAAATAACTTCAATTTTGTGGATTGTGAAAAAAATTTTAGTTGGAAGTGTCAAATTTTAATAAATTTATTTGAAACCAAATTCGATTTTTTGGATTTTCTTGAGTATTTTTGTTGTAGGATCTACAATTGAGTAAATTTAGATGAAAATAACTTCGATTTTTTGGATTTTGTTACGATTTTTGTCAAATTTTATTAAATTTATTTGAAATCAACTTGGATAATTTTGGAATTTGTTGAGTATTTTTGTTGTAGGATCAATATTTGCGTAAATTTAGATGAAAATATCTTCAATTTTTAGGATTGTGAAAAAAATTTTAGTTGGAAGTGTCAAATTTTAATAAATTTATTTGAAATCAACTTGAATTATTTTGGATTTTGTTGAGTATTTTTGTTGTAGGATCTATATTTGAGTAAATTTAGATGAAAATAACTTCAATTTTGTGGATTGTGAAAAAAATTTTAGTTGGAAGTGTCAAATTTTAATAAATTTATTTGAAACCAAATTCGATTTTTTTGATTTTCGTGAGTATTTTTGTTGTAGGATCTACAATTGAGTAAATTTAGATGAAAATAACTTCGATTTTTTGGATTTTGTCACGTTTTTTGTCAAATTTTAATATATTTATTTGAAATCAACTTGGATAATTTTGGAATTTGTTGAGTATTTTTGTTGTAGGATCAATATTTGGGTAAATTTAGATGAAAATATCTTCAATTTTTAGGATTGTGAAAAAAATTTTAGTTGGAAGTGTCAAATTTTAATAAATTTATTTGAAATCAACTTGAATTATTTTGGATTTTGTTGAGTATTTTTGTTGTAGGATCTACAATTGAGTAAACTTAGATGAAAATAACTTCGATTTTTTTGATTTTGTCACGATTTTTGTCAAATTTTAATAAATTTATTTGAAATCAACTTGGATAATTTTGGAATTTGTTGAGTATTTTTGTTGTAGGATCAATATTTGGGTAAATTTAGATGAAAATATCTTCAATTTTTAGGATTGTGAAAAAAATTTTAGTTGGAAGTGTCAAATTTTAATAAATTTATTTGAAACCAAATTCGATTTTTTGGATTTTCTTGAGTATTTTTGTTGTAGGATCTACAATTGAGTAAATTTAGATGAAAATAACTTCGATTTTTTGATTTTGTCACGTTTTTTGTCAAATTTTAATATATTTATTTGAAATCAACTTGGATAATTTTGGAATTTGTTGAGTATTTTTGATGTAGGATCAATATTTGGGTAAATTTAGATGAAAATATCTTCAATTTTTAGGATTGTGAAAAAAATTTTAGTTGGAAGTGTCAAATTTTAATAAATTTATTTGAAATCAACTTGAATTATTTTGGATTTTGTTGAGTATTTTTGTTGTAGGATCTATATTTGAGTAAATTTAGATGAAAATAACTTCAATTTTGTGGATTGTGAAAAAAATTTTAGTTGGAAGTGTCAAATTTTAATAAATTTATTTGAAACCAAATTCGATTTTTATTATTTTCGTGAGTATTTTTGTTGTAGGATCTACAATTGAGTAAATTTAGATGAAAATAACTTCGATTTTTTGGATTTTGTCACGATTTTTGTCAAATTTTAATAAATTTATTTGAAATCAACTTGGATAATTTTGGAATTTGTTGAGTATTTTTCTTGTAAGATCTATATTTGAGTAAATTTAGATGAAAATATCTTCAAATTTTAGGACTGTGAAAAAATTTTTAGTTGGAAGTGTCAAATTTTAATAAATTTATTTGAAACCAAATTCGATTTTTTGGATTTTCTTGAGTATTTTTGTTGTAGGATCTACAATTGAGTAAATTTAGATGAAAATAACTTCAATTTTGTGGATTGTGAAAAAAATTTAGTTGGAAGTGTCAAATTTTAATAAATTTATTTGAAACAACTTCGATTTTTTGGATTTTCTTGAGTATTTTTGTTGTAGGATCTACAATTGAGTAAATTTAGATGAAAATAACTTCGATTTTTTGGATTTTGTCACGTTTTTTGTCAAATTTTAATATATTTATTTGAAATCAACTTGGATAATTTTGGAATTTGTTGAGTATTTTTGTTGTAGGATCAATATTTGGGTAAATTTAGATGAAAATATCTTCAATTTTTAGGATTGTGAAAAAAATTTTAGTTGGAAGTGTCAAATTTTAATAAATTTATTTGAAATCAACTTGAATTATTTTGGATTTTGTTGAGTATTTTTGTTGTAGGATCTATATTTGAGTAAATTTAGATGAAAATAACTTCAATTTTGTGGATTGTGAAAAAAATTTTAGTTGGAAGTGTCAAATTTTAATAAATTTATTTGAAACCAAATTCGATTTTTTGGATTTTCTTGAGTATTTTTGTTGTAGGATCTACAATTGAGTAAATTTAGATGAAAATAACTTCGATTTTTTGGATTTTGTCACGATTTTTGTCAAATTTTAATAAATTTATTTGAAATCAACTTGGATAATTTTGGAATTTGTTGAGTATTTTTCTTGTAAGATCTATATTTGAGTAAATTTAGATGAAAATATCTTCAAATTTTAGGACTGTGAAAAAATTTTTAGTTGGAAGTGTCAAATTTTAATAAATTTATTTGAAATCAACTTGAATTATTTAGGATTTTGTTGAGTATTTTTGTTGTAGGATCTATATTTGAGTAAATTTAGATGAAAATAACTTCAATTTTGTGGATTGTGAAAAAAAATTTAGTTGGAAGTGTCAAATTTTAATAAATTTATTTGAAACCAAATTCGATTTTTTGGATTTTCTTGAGTATTTTTGTTGTAGGATCTACAACTGAGTAAATTTAGATGAAAATAACTTCAATTTTGTGGATTGTGAAAAAAATTTAGTTGGAAGTGTCAAATTTTAATAAATTTATTTGAAACAACTTCGATTTTTTGGATTTTCTTGAGTATTTTTGTTGTAGGATCTACAATTGAGTAAATTTAGATGAAAATAACTTCGATTTTTTGGATTTTGTCACGTTTTTTGTCAAATTTTAATATATTTATTTGAAATCAACTTGGATAATTTTGGAATTTGTTGAGTATTTTTGTTGTAGGATCAATATTTGGGTAAATTTAGATGAAAATATCTTCAATTTTTAGGATTGTGAAAAAAATTTTAGTTGGAAGTGTCAAATTTTAATAAATTTATTTGAAATCAACTTGAATTATTTTGGATTTTGTTGAGTATTTTTGTTGTAGGATCTATATTTGAGTAAATTTAGATGAAAATAACTTCAATTTTGTGGATTGTGAAAAAAATTTTAGTTGGAAGTGTCAAATTTTAATAAATTTATTTGAAACCAAATTCGATTTTTTGGATTTTCTTGAGTATTTTTGTTGTAGGATCTACAATTGAGTAAATTTAGATGAAAATAACTTCGATTTTTTGGATTTTGTCACGATTTTGGTCAAATTTTAATAAATTTATTTGAAATCAACTTGGATAATTTTGGAATTTGTTGAGTATTTTTGTTGTAGGATCAATATTTGGGTAAATTTAGATGAAAATATCTTCAATTTTTAGGATTGTGAAAAAAATTTTAGTTGGAAGTGTCAAATTATAATAAATTTATTTGAAATCAACTTGAATTATTTTGGATTTTGTTGAGTATTTTTGTTGTAGGATCTATATTTGAGTAAATTTAGATGAAAATAACTTCAATTTTGTGGATTGTGAAAAAAATTTTAGTTGGAAGTGTCAAATTTTAATAAATTTATTTGAAACCAAATTCGATTTTTTGGATTTTCTTGAGTATTTTTGTTGTAGGATCTACAATTGAGTAAATTTAGATGAAAATAACTTCGATTTTTTGGATTTTGTTACGATTTTTGTCAAATTTTATTAAATTTATTTGAAATCAACTTGGATAATTTTGGAATTTGTTGAGTATTTTTGTTGTAGGATCAATATTTGCGTAAATTTAGATGAAAATATCTTCAATTTTTAGGATTGTGAAAAAAATTTTAGTTGGAAGTGTCAAATTTTAATAAATTTATTTGAAATCAACTTGAATTATTTTGGATTTTGTTGAGTATTTTTGTTGTAGGATCTATATTTGAGTAAATTTAGATGAAAATAACTTCAATTTTGTGGATTGTGAAAAAAATTTTAGTTGGAAGTGTCAAATTTTAATAAATTTATTTGAAACCAAATTCGATTTTTTTGATTTTCGTGAGTATTTTTGTTGTAGGATCTACAATTGAGTAAATTTAGATGAAAATAACTTCGATTTTTTGGATTTTGTCACGTTTTTTGTCAAATTTTAATATATTTATTTGAAATCAACTTGGATAATTTTGGAATTTGTTGAGTATTTTTGTTGTAGGATCAATATTTGGGTAAATTTAGATGAAAATATCTTCAATTTTTAGGATTGTGAAAAAAATTTTAGTTGGAAGTGTCAAATTTTAATAAATTTATTTGAAATCAACTTGAATTATTTTGGATTTTGTTGAGTATTTTTGTTGTAGGATCTACAATTGAGTAAACTTAGATGAAAATAACTTCGATTTTTTTGATTTTGTCACGATTTTTGTCAAATTTTAATAAATTTATTTGAAATCAACTTGGATAATTTTGGAATTTGTTGAGTATTTTTGTTGTAGGATCAATATTTGGGTAAATTTAGATGAAAATATCTTCAATTTTTAGGATTGTGAAAAAAATTTTAGTTGGAAGTGTCAAATTTTAATAAATTTATTTGAAACCAAATTCGATTTTTTGGATTTTCTTGAGTATTTTTGTTGTAGGATCTACAATTGAGTAAATTTAGATGAAAATAACTTCGATTTTTTGATTTTGTCACGTTTTTTGTCAAATTTTAATATATTTATTTGAAATCAACTTGGATAATTTTGGAATTTGTTGAGTATTTTTGATGTAGGATCAATATTTGGGTAAATTTAGATGAAAATATCTTCAATTTTTAGGATTGTGAAAAAAATTTTAGTTGGAAGTGTCAAATTTTAATAAATTTATTTGAAATCAACTTGAATTATTTTGGATTTTGTTGAGTATTTTTGTTGTAGGATCTATATTTGAGTAAATTTAGATGAAAATAACTTCAATTTTGTGGATTGTGAAAAAAATTTTAGTTGGAAGTGTCAAATTTTAATAAATTTATTTGAAACCAAATTCGATTTTTATTATTTTCGTGAGTATTTTTGTTGTAGGATCTACAATTGAGTAAATTTAGATGAAAATAACTTCGATTTTTTGGATTTTGTCACGTTTTTTGTCAAATTTTAATATATTTATTTGAAATCAACTTGGATAATTTTGGAATTTGTTGAGTATTTTTGTTGTAGGATCAATATTTGGGTAAATTTAGATGAAAATATCTTCAATTTTTTGGATTGTGAATAAAATTTTAGTTGGAAGTGTCAAATTTTAATAAATTTATTTGAAATCAACTTCAATTATTTTGGATTTTGTTGAGTATTTTTGTTGTAGGATCTATATTTGAGTAAATTTAGATGAAAATAACTTCAATTTTGTGGATTGTGAAACAAGTTTTAGTTGGAAATGTCAAATTTTAATAAATTTATTTGAAACCAAATTCGATTTTTTGGATTTTCTTGAGTATTTTTGTTGTTGGATCTACAATTGACTAAATTTAGATGAAAATAACTTCGATTTTTTGGATTTTGTCACGTTTTTTGTCAAATTTTAATATATTTATTTGAAATCAACTTGGATAATTTTGGAATTTGTTGAGTATTTTTGTTGTAGGATCAATATTTGGGTAAATTTAGATGAAAATATCTTCAATTTTTAGGATTGTGAAAAAAATTTTAGTTGGAAGTGTCAAATTTTAATAAATTTATTTGAAATCAACTTGAATTATTTTGGATTTTGTTGAGTATTTTTGTTGTAGGATCTATATTTGAGTAAATTTAGATGAAAATAACTTCAATTTTGTGGATTGTGAAAAAAATTTTAGTTGGAAGTGTCAAATTTTAATAAATTTATTTGAAACCAAATTCGATTTTTTGGATTTTCTTGAGTATTTTTGTTGTAGGATCTACAATTGAGTAAATTTAGATGAAAATAACTTCGATTTTTTGGATTTTGTCACGATTTTTGTCAAATTTTAATAAATTTATTTGAAATCAACTTGGATAATTTTGGAATTTGTTGAGTATTTTTCTTGTAAGATCTATATTTGAGTAAATTTAGATTAAAATATCTTCAAATTTTAGGACTGTGAAAAAATTTTTAGTTGGAAGTGTCAAATTTTAATAAATTTATTTGAAATCAACTTGAATTATTTAGGATTTTGTTGAGTATTTTTGTTGTAGGATCTATATTTGAGTAAATTTAGATGAAAATAACTTCAATTTTGTGGATTGTGAAAAAAATTTTAGTTGGAAGTGTCAAATTTTAATAAATTTATTTGAAACCAAATTCGATTTTTTGGATTTTCTTGAGTATTTTTGTTGTAGGATCTACAATTGAGTAAATTTAGATGAAAATAACTTCAATTTTGTGGATTGTGAAAAAAATTTAGTTGGAAGTGTCAAATTTTAATAAATTTATTTGAAACAACTTCGATTTTTTGGATTTTCTTGAGTATTTTTGTTGTAGGATCTACAATTGAGTAAATTTAGATGAAAATAACTTCGATTTTTTGGATTTTGTCACGTTTTTTGTCAAATTTTAATATATTTATTTGAAATCAACTTGGATAATTTTGGAATTTGTTGAGTATTTTTGTTGTAGGATCAATATTTGGGTAAATTTAGATGAAAATATCTTCAATTTTTAGGATTGTGAAAAAAATTTTAGTTGGAAGTGTCAAATTTTAATAAATTTATTTGAAATCAACTTGAATTATTTTGGATTTTGTTGAGTATTTTTGTTGTAGGATCTATATTTGAGTAAATTTAGATGAAAATAACTTCAATTTTGTGGATTGTGAAAAAAATTTTAGTTGGAAGTGTCAAATTTTAATAAATTTATTTGAAACCAAATTCGATTTTTTGGATTTTGTTGAGTATTTTTGTTGTAGGATCTATATTTGAGTAAATTTAGATGAAAATAACTTCAATTTTGTGGATTGTGAAACAAGTTTTAGTTGGAAGTGTCAAATTTTAATAAATTTATTTGAAACCAAATTCGATTTTTTGGATTTTCTTGAGTATTTTTGTTGTAGGATCTACAATTGAGTAAATTTAGATGAAAATAACTCCGATTTTTTGGATTTTGTCACGTTTTTTGTCAAATTTTAATATATTTATTTGAAATCAACTTGGATAATTTTGGAATTTGTTGAGTATTTTTGTTGTAGGATCAATATTTGGGTAAATTTAGATGAAAATATCTTCAATTTTTAGGATTGTGAAAAAAATTTTAGTTGGAAGTGTCAAATTTTAATAAATTTATTTGAAATCAACTTGAATTATTTTGGATTTTGTTGAGTATTTTTGTTGTAGGATCTATATTTGAGTAAATTTAGATGAAAATAACTTCAATTTTGTGGATTGTGAAAAAAATTTTAGTTGGAAGTGTCAAATTTTAATAAATTTATTTGAAACCAAATTCGATTTTTTGGATTTTCTTGAGTATTTTTGTTGTAGGATCTACAATTGAGTAAATTTAGATGAAAATAACTTCGATTTTTTGGATTTTGTCACGATTTTTGTCAAATTTTAATAAATTTATTTGAAATCAACTTGGATAATTTTGGAATTTGTTGAGTATTTTTCTTGTAAGATCTATATTTGAGTAAATTTAGATGAAAATATCTTCAAATTTTAGGACTGTGAAAAAATTTTTAGTTGGAAGTGTCAAATTTTAATAAATTTATTTGAAACCAAATTCGATTTTTTGGATTTTCTTGAGTATTTTTGTTGTAGGATCTACAATTGAGTAAATTTAGATGAAAATAACTTCATTTTTGTGGATTGTGAAAAAAATTTAGTTGGAAGTGTCAAATTTTAATAAATTTATTTGAAACAACTTCGATTTTTTGGATTTTCTTGAGTATTTTTGTTGTAGGATCTACAATTGAGTAAATTTAGATGAAAATAACTTCGATTTTTTGGATTTTGTCACGTTTTTTGTCAAATTTTAATATATTTATTTGAAATCAACTTGGATAATTTTGGAATTTGTTGAGTATTTTTGTTGTAGGATCAATATTTGGGTAAATTTAGATGAAAATATCTTCAATTTTTAGGATTGTGAAAAAAATTTTAGTTGGAAGTGTCAAATTTTAATAAATTTATTTGAAATCAACTTGAATTATTTTGGATTTTGTTGAGTATTTTTGTTGTAGGATCTATATTTGAGTAAATTTAGATGAAAATAACTTCAATTTTGTGGATTGTGAAAAAAATTTTAGTTGGAAGTGTCAAATTTTAATAAATTTATTTGAAACCAAATTCGATTTTTTGGATTTTCTTGAGTATTTTTGTTGTAGGATCTACAATTGAGTAAATTTAGATGAAAATAACTTCGATTTTTTGGATTTTGTCACGATTTTTGTCAAATTTTAATAAATTTATTTGAAATCAACTTGGATAATTTTGGAATTTGTTGAGTATTTTTCTTGTAAGATCTATATTTGAGTAAATTTAGATGAAAATATCTTCAAATTTTAGGACTGTGAAAAAATTTTTAGTTGGAAGTGTCAAATTTTAATAAATTTATTTGAAATCAACTTGAATTATTTAGGATTTTGTTGAGTATTTTTGTTGTAGGATCTATATTTGAGTAAATTTAGATGAAAATAACTTCAATTTTGTGGATTGTGAAAAAAATTTTAGTTGGAAGTGTCAAATTTTAATAAATTTATTTGAAACCAAATTCGATTTTTTGGATTTTCTTGAGTATTTTTGTTGTAGGATCTACAACTGAGTAAATTTAGATGAAAATAACTTCAATTTTGTGGATTGTGAAAAAAATTTAGTTGGAAGTGTCAAATTTTAATAAATTTATTTGAAACAACTTCGATTTTTTGGATTTTCTTGAGTATTTTTGTTGTAGGATCTACAATTGAGTAAATTTAGATGAAAATAACTTCGATTTTTTGGATTTTGTCACGTTTTTTGTCAAATTTTAATATATTTATTTGAAATCAACTTGGATAATTTTGGAATTTGTTGAGTATTTTTGTTGTAGGATCAATATTTGGGTAAATTTAGATGAAAATATCTTCAATTTTTAGGATTGTGAAAAAAATTTTAGTTGGAAGTGTCAAATTTTAATAAATTTATTTGAAATCAACTTGAATTATTTTGGATTTTGTTGAGTATTTTTGTTGTAGGATCTACAATTGAGTAAACTTAGATGAAAATAACTTCGATTTTTTTGATTTTGTCACGATTTTTGTCAAATTTTAATAAATTTATTTGAAATCAACTTGGATAATTTTGGAATTTGTTGAGTATTTTTGTTGTAGGATCAATATTTGGGTAAATTTAGATGAAAATATCTTCAATTTTTAGGATTGTGAAAAAAATTTTAGTTGGAAGTGTCAAATTTTAATAAATTTATTTGAAACCAAATTCGATTTTTTGGATTTTCTTGAGTATTTTTGTTGTTGGATCTACAATTGAGTAAATTTAGATGAAAATAACTTCGATTTTTTGGATTTTGTCACGTTTTTTGTCAAATTTTAATATATTTATTTGAAATCAACTTGGATAATTTTGGAATTTGTTGAGTATTTTTGTTGTAGGATCAATATTTGGGTAAATTTAGATGAAAATATCTTCAATTTTTAGGATTGTGAAAAAAATTTTAGTTGGAAGTGTCAAATTTTAATAAATTTATTTGAAATCAACTTGAATTATTTTGGATTTTGTTGAGTATTTTTGTTGTAGGATCTATATTTGAGTAAATTTAGATGAAAATAACTTCAATTTTGTGGATTGTGAAAAAAATTTTAGTTGGAAGTGTCAAATTTTAATAAATTTATTTGAAACCAAATTCGATTTTTATTATTTTCGTGAGTATTTTTGTTGTAGGATCTACAATTGAGTAAATTTAGATGAAAATAACTTCGATTTTTTGGATTTTGTCACGTTTTTTGTCAAATTTTAATATATTTATTTGAAATCAACTTGGATAATTTTGGAATTTGTTGAGTATTTTTGTTGTAGGATCAATATTTGGGTAAATTTAGATGAAAATATCTTCAATTTTTAGGATTGTGAATAAAATTTTAGTTGGAAGTGTCAAATTTTAATAAATTTATTTGAAACAACTTCGATTTTTTGGATTTTCTTGAGTATTTTTGTTGTAGGATCTACAATTGAGAAAATTTAGATGAAAATAACTTCGATTTTTTTTATTTTGTCACGATTTTTGTCAAATTTTAATAAATTTATTTGAAATCAACTTGGATAATTTTGGAATTTGTTGAGTATTTTTGTTGTAGGATCTATATTTGAGTAAATTTAGATGAAAATAACTCCAATTTTGTGGATTGTGAAAAAAATTTTAGTTGGAAGTGTCAAATTTTAATAAATTTATTTGAAACCAAATTCGATTTTTTGGATTTTCTTGAGTATTTTTGTTGTAGGATCTACAATTGAGTAAATTTAGATGAAAATAACTTCGATTTTTTTGATTTTGTCACGATTTTGATCAAATTTTAATAAATTTATTTGAAATCAACTTGGATAATTTTGGAATTTGTTGATTATTTTTGTTGTAGGATCAATATTTGAGTAAATTTAGATGAAAAAATCTTCAATTTTTAGGATTTTGAAAAAAAATTTAGTTGGAAGTGTCAAATTTTAATAAATTTATTTGAAATCAACATGAATTATTTTGGATTTTGTTGAGTATTTTTGTTGTAGGATCTATATTTGAGTAAATTTAGATGAAAATAACTTCAATTTTGTGGATTGTGAAAAAAATTTTAGTTGGAAGTGTCAAATTTTAATAAATTTATTTGAAACCAAATTCGATTTTTTGGATTTTCCTGATTATTTTTGTTGTAGGATCTACAATTGACTAAATTTAGATGAAAATAACTTCGATTTTTTGGATTTTGTCACGATTTTTGTCCAATTTTAATAAATTTATTTGAAATCAACTTGGATAATTTTGGAATTTGTTGAGTATTTTTGTTGTAGGATCAATATTTGGGTAAATTTAGATGAAAATATCTTCAATTTTTAGGATTGTGAAAAAAATTTTAGTTGGAAGTGTCAAATTATAATAAATTTATTTGAAATCAACTTGAATTATTTTGGATTTTGTTGAGTATTTTTGTTGTAGGATCTATATTTGAGTAAATTTAGATGAAAATAACTTCAATTTTGTGGATTGTGAAAAAAATTTTAGTTGGAAGTGTCAAATTTTAATAAATTTATTTGAAACAACTTCGATTTTTTGGATTTTCTTGAGTATTTTTGTTGTAGGATCTACAATTGAGTAAATTTAGATGAAAATAACTTCGATTTTTTGGATTTTGTCACGTTTTTTGTCAAATTTTAATATATTTATTTGAAATCAACTTGGATAATTTTGGAATTTGTTGAGTATTTTTGTTGTAGGATCAATATTTGGGTAAATTTAGATGAAAATATCTTCAATTTTTAGGATTGTGAAAAAAATTTTAGTTGGAAGTGTCAAATTTTAATAAATTTATTTGAAATCAACTTGAATTATTTTGGATTTTGTTGAGTATTTTTGTTGTAGGATCTATATTTGAGTAAATTTAGATGAAAATAACTTCAATTTTGTGGATTGTGAAAAAAATTTTAGTTGGAAGTGTCAAATTTTAATAAATTTATTTGAAACCAAATTCGATTTTTTTGATTTTCTTGAGTATTTTTGTTGTAGGATCTACAATTGAGTAAATTTAGATGAAAATAACTTCGATTTTTTGGATTTTGTCACGATTTTTGTCAAATTTTAATAAATTTATTTGAAATCAACTTGGATAATTTTGGAATTTGTTGAGTATTTTTCTTGTAAGATCTATATTTGAGTAAATTTAGATGAAAATATCTTCAAATTTTAGGACTGTGAAAAAATTTTTAGTTGGAAGTGTCAAATTTTAATAAATTTATTTGAAATCAACTTGAATTATTTAGGATTTTGTTGAGTATTTTTGTTGTAGGATCTATATTTGAGTAAATTTAGATGAAAATAACTTCAATTTTGTGGATTGTGAAAAAAATTTTAGTTGGAAGTGTCAAATTTTAATAAATTTATTTGAAACCAAATTCGATTTTTTGGATTTTCTTGAGTATTTTTGTTGTAGGATCTACAATTGAGTAAATTTAGATGAAAATAACTTCAAATTTTTGGAATGTGAAAAAAATGTTAGTTGGAAGTGTCAAATTTTAATAAATTTATTTGAAACCAACTTTGATTTTTTGGATTTTCTTGAGTATTTTTGTTGTAGGATCTACAATTGAGGAAATTTAGATGAAAATAACTTCAATTTTTTGGATTTTGTCACGATTCTTGTCAAATTTTAATAAATTTATTTGAAATCAACTTCGATTTTATTGGATTTTGTCGAGTATTTTTGTTGTAGGATCTATATTTGAGTAAATTTAGATGAAAATAACTTCAATTTTTTGGATTGTGAAAAATATTTTAGTTGGAAGTGTCCAATTTTAATAAATTTATTTGAAATCAACTTCGATTTTTTGGATTTTCTTGAGTATTTTTGTTGTAGGATCTACAATTGAGTAAATTTAGATGAAAATAACTTCAATTTTTTGGATTGTGAAAAATATTTTAGTTGGAAGTGTCAAATTTTAATAAATTTATTTGAAATCAACTTCGATTTTTTGGATTTTCTTGAGTATTTTTGTTGTAGGATCTACAATTGAGTAAATTTAGATGAAAATAACTTCGATTTTTTGGATTTTGTCACAATTTTTGTCAAATTTTAATAAATCTATTTGACATCAACTTGGATAATTTTGGATTTTGTCACGATTTTTACCAAATTTTAATAAATTTATTTGACATCAACTTGGATAATTTTGGATTTTGTCGAGTATTTTTGGTGTAGGATGTATATTTGAGTAAATTTAGATGAAAATAACGACAATTTTTTGGATTCTGAAAAAAAAATTTACTTGGAAGTGTTAAATTTTAATAAATTTATTTGAAACCAACTTCGATTTTTTTGGATTTTCTTGAGTATTTTTGTTGTAGGATCTACAATTGAGTAAATTTAGATGAAAATAACTTCAATTTCTTGGATTGTGAAAAAAATTTTAGTTGGAAGTGTCAAATTTTAATAAATTTATTTGAAATCAACTTCGATTTTATTGGATTTTGTCGAGTATTTTTGTTGTAGGATCTATATTTGAGTAAATTTAGATGAAAATAACTTCAATTTTTTGGATTGTGAAAAATATTTTAGTTGGAAGTGTCCAATTTTAATAAATTTATTTGAAATCAACTTCGATTTTTTGGATTTTCTTGAGTATTTTTGTTGTAGGATCTACAATTGAGTAAATTTAGATGAAAATAACTTCAATTTTTTGGATTGTGAAAAAAATGTTAGTTGGAAGTGTCAAATTTTAATAAATTTATTTGAAACCAACTTTGATTTTTTGGATTTTCTTGAGTATTTTTGTTGTAGGGTCTACAATTGAGTAAATTTAGATGAAAATAACTTCAATTTTTTGGATTTTGTCACGATTTTTGTCAAATTTTAATAAATTTATTTGAAATCAACTTGGATAATTTTGGAATTTGTTGAGTATTTTTGTTGTAGGATCTATATTTGAGTAAATTTAGATGAAAATATCTTCAATTTTTAGGATTGTGAAAAAAATTTTAGTTGGAAGTGCCAAATTTTAATAAATTTATTTGAAACCAACTTCGATTTTTTGTATTTTCTTGAGTATTTTTGTTGTAGGATCTATATTTGAGTAAATTTAGATGAAAATATCTTCAATTTTTAGGATTGTGAAAAAAATTTTAGTTGGAAGTGTCAAATTTTAATAAATTTATTTGAAATCAACTTCGATTATTTTGAATTTTGTTCAGTATTTTTGTTGTAGGATGTATTTGTGAGTAAATTTACATGAAAATAACGACAATTTTTTGGATTGTGAAAAAATTTGAGTTGGAAATGTCAAATTTTAATCAATTTATTTGAAACCTACTTCGATTTTTCTCGACTATGTTGAGTTTTTTTGATAGAGAAGCTTAATTTGAGTAATTTCAGGTGAAATTAATTTCGATTTTTTGGATTTTGTCACGATTATTGTCAAATTTTAATAAATTTTTTTGAAATCAACTTGGATAATTTTGGAATTTGTTGAGTATTTTTGTTGTAGGATGTATTTTTGAGTAAATTTAGGTGAAAATAACGACAATTTTTTGGATTGTGAAAAATATTTTAGTTGGAAGTGTCAAATTTTAATAAAATTATTTGAAATCAACTTCGATTTTTTTGGATTTTGTTGAGAATTTTTGTTGTAGGGTCTATATTTGAGTAAATTGAGATGAAAATAACTTCTATTTTGTGGATTTTGTCACGATTTTTCTCAAATTTTAATAAATTTATTTGAAATCAACTTGGATAATTTTGGAATTTGTTGAGTATTTTTGTTGTAGGATCTATATTTGAGTAAATTTAGATGAAAATATCTTCAATTTTTAGGATTGTGAAAAAAATTTTAGTTGGAAGTGCCAAATTTTAATAAATTTATTTGAAACCAACTTCGATTTTTTGGATTTTCTTGAGTATTTTTGTTGTAGGATCTATATTTGAGTAAATTTAGATGAAAATAACTTCAATTTTTTGGATTGTGAAAAATATTTTAGTTGGAAGTGTCAAATTTTAATAAATTTATTAGAAACCAACTTCGATTTTTTGGATTTTCTTGAGTATTTTTGTTGTAGGATCTACAATTGAGTAAATTTAGATGAAAATAACTTCAATTTTTTGGATTTTGTCACGATTTTTGTCAAATTTTAATAAATTTATTTGAATTCAACTTGGATAATTTTGGAATTTGTTGAGTATTTTTGTTGTAGGATCTATATTTGAGTAAATTTAGATGAAAATATCTTCAATTTTTAGGATTGTGAAAAAAATTTTAGTCGGAAGTGCCAAATTTTAATAAATTTATTTGAAACCAACTTCGATTTTTTGGATTTTCTTGAGTATTTTTGTTGTAGGATCTATATTTGAGTAAATTTAGATGAAAATATCTTCAATTTTTAGGATTGTGAAAAAAATTTTAGTTGGAAGTGCCAAATTTTAATAAATTTATTTGAAACCAACTTCGATTTTTTGGATTTTCTTGAGTATTTTTGTTGTAGGATCTATATTTGAGTAAATTTAGATGAAAATATCTTCAATTTTTAGGATTGTGAAAAAAATTTTAGTTGGAAGTGTCAAATTTTAATAAATTTATTTGAAATCAACTTCGATTATTTTGAATTTTGTTCAGTATTTTTGTTGTAGGATGTATTTGTGAGTAAATTTACATGAAAATAACGACAATTTTTTGGATTGTGAAAAAATTTGAGTTGGAAATGTCAAATTTTAATCAATTTATTTGAAACCTACTTCGATTTTTCTCGACTATGTTGAGTTTTTTTGATAGAGAAGCTTAATTTGAGTAATTTCAGGTGAAATTAATTTCGATTTTTTGGATTTTGTCACGATTATTGTCAAATTTTAATAAATTTTTTTGAAATCAACTTGGATAATTTTGGAATTTGTTGAGTATTTTTGTTGTAGGATGTATTTTTGAGTAAATTTAGGTGAAAATAACGACAATTTTTTGGATTGTGAAAAATATTTTAGTTGGAAGTGTCAAATTTTAATAAAATTATTTGAAATCAACTTCGATTTTTTTGGATTTTGTTGAGAATTTTTGTTGTAGGGTCTATATTTGAGTAAATTGAGATGAAAATAACTTCTATTTTGTGGATTTTGTCACGATTTTTCTCAAATTTTAATAAATTTATTTGAAATCAACTTGGATAATTTTGGAATTTGTTGAGTATTTTTGTTGTAGGATCTATATTTGAGTAAATTTAGATGAAAATAACTTCAATTTTGTGGATTGTGAAAAAAATTTTAGTTGGAAGTGTAAAATTTTAATAAATTTATTTGAAACCAAATTCGATTTTTTGGATTTTCTTGAGTATTTTTGTTGTAGGATCTACAATTGAGTAAATTTAGATGAAAATAACTTCGATTTTTTGGATTTTGTCACGATTTTTGTCAAATTTTAATAAATTTATTTGAAATCAACTTGGATAATTTTGGAATTTGTTGAGTATTTTTGTTGTAGGATCAATATTTGGGTAAATTTAGATGAAAATATCTTCAATTTTTAGGATTGTGAAAAAAATTTTAGTTGGAAGTGTCAAATTATAATAAATTTATTTGAAATCAACTTGAATTATTTTGGATTTTGTTGAGTATTTTTGTTGTAGGATCTATATTTGAGTAAATTTAGATGAAAATAACTTCAATTTTGTGGATTGTGAAAAAAATTTTAGTTGGAAGTGTCAAATTTTAATAAATTTATTTGAAACCAAATTCGATTTTTTGGATTTTCTTGAGTATTTTTGTTGTAGGATCTACAATTGAGTAAATTTAGATGAAAATAACTTCGATTTTTTGGATTTTGTTACGATTTTTGTCAAATTTTATTAAATTTATTTGAAATCAACTTGGATAATTTTGGAATTTGTTGAGTATTTTTGTTGTAGGATCAATATTTGCGTAAATTTAGATGAAAATATCTTCAATTTTTAGGATTGTGAAAAAAATTTTAGTTGGAAGTGTCAAATTTTAATAAATTTATTTGAAATCAACTTGAATTATTTTGGATTTTGTTGAGTATTTTTGTTGTAGGATCTATATTTGAGTAAATTTAGATGAAAATAACTTCAATTTTGTGGATTGTGAAAAAAATTTTAGTTGGAAGTGTCAAATTTTAATAAATTTATTTGAAACCAAATTCGATTTTTTTGATTTTCGTGAGTATTTTTGTTGTAGGATCTACAATTGAGTAAATTTAGATGAAAATAACTTCGATTTTTTGGATTTTGTCACGTTTTTTGTCAAATTTTAATATATTTATTTGAAATCAACTTGGATAATTTTGGAATTTGTTGAGTATTTTTGTTGTAGGATCAATATTTGGGTAAATTTAGATGAAAATATCTTCAATTTTTAGGATTGTGAAAAAAATTTTAGTTGGAAGTGTCAAATTTTAATAAATTTATTTGAAATCAACTTGAATTATTTTGGATTTTGTTGAGTATTTTTGTTGTAGGATCTACAATTGAGTAAACTTAGATGAAAATAACTTCGATTTTTTTGATTTTGTCACGATTTTTGTCAAATTTTAATAAATTTATTTGAAATCAACTTGGATAATTTTGGAATTTGTTGAGTATTTTTGTTGTAGGATCAATATTTGGGTAAATTTAGATGAAAATATCTTCAATTTTTAGGATTGTGAAAAAAATTTTAGTTGGAAGTGTCAAATTTTAATAAATTTATTTGAAACCAAATTCGATTTTTTGGATTTTCTTGAGTATTTTTGTTGTTGGATCTACAATTGAGTAAATTTAGATGAAAATAACTTCGATTTTTTGGATTTTGTCACGTTTTTTGTCAAATTTTAATATATTTATTTGAAATCAACTTGGATAATTTTGGAATTTGTTGAGTATTTTTGTTGTAGGATCAATATTTGGGTAAATTTAGATGAAAATATCTTCAATTTTTAGGATTGTGAAAAAAATTTTAGTTGGAAGTGTCAAATTTTAATAAATTTATTTGAAATCAACTTGAATTATTTTGGATTTTGTTGAGTATTTTTGTTGTAGGATCTATATTTGAGTAAATTTAGATGAAAATAACTTCAATTTTGTGGATTGTGAAAAAAATTTTAGTTGGAAGTGTCAAATTTTAATAAATTTATTTGAAACCAAATTCGATTTTTATTATTTTCGTGAGTATTTTTGTTGTAGGATCTACAATTGAGTAAATTTAGATGAAAATAACTTCGATTTTTTGGATTTTGTCACGTTTTTTGTCAAATTTTAATATATTTATTTGAAATCAACTTGGATAATTTTGGAATTTGTTGAGTATTTTTGTTGTAGGATCAATATTTGGGTAAATTTAGATGAAAATATCTTCAATTTTTAGGATTGTGAATAAAATTTTAGTTGGAAGTGTCAAATTTTAATAAATTTATTTGAAATCAACTTCAATTATTTTGGATTTTGTTGAGTATTTTTGTTGTAGGATCTATATTTGAGTAAATTTAGATGAAAATAACTTCAATTTTGTGGATTGTGAAACAAGTTTTAGTTGGAAGTGTCAAATTTTAATAAATTTATTTGAAACCAAATTCGATTTTTTGGATTTTCTTGAGTATTTTTGTTGTAGGATCTACAATTGACTAAATTTAGATGAAAATAACTTCGATTTTTTGGATTTTGTCACGTTTTTTGTCAAATTTTAATATATTTATTTGAAATCAACTTGGATAATTTTGGAATTTGTTGAGTATTTTTGTTGTAGGATCAATATTTGGGTAAATTTAGATGAAAATATCTTCAATTTTTAGGATTGTGAAAAAAATTTTAGTTGGAAGTGTCAAATTTTAATAAATTTATTTGAAATCAACTTGAATTATTTTGGATTTTGTTGAGTATTTTTGTTGTAGGATCTATATTTGAGTAAATTTAGATGAAAATAACTTCAATTTTGTGGATTGTGAAAAAAATTTTAGTTGGAAGTGTCAAATTTTAATAAATTTATTTGAAACCAAATTCGATTTTTTTGATTTTCTTGAGTATTTTTGTTGTAGGATCTACAATTGAGTAAATTTAGATGAAAATAACTTCGATTTTTTGGATTTTGTCACGATTTTTGTCAAATTTTAATAAATTTATTTGAAATCAACTTGGATAATTTTGGAATTTGTTGAGTATTTTTCTTGTAAGATCTATATTTGAGTAAATTTAGATTAAAATATCTTCAAATTTTAGGACTGTGAAAAAATTTTTAGTTGGAAGTGTCAAATTTTAATAAATTTATTTGAAATCAACTTGAATTATTTAGGATTTTGTTTAGTATTTTTGTTGTAGGATCTATATTTGAGTAAATTTAGATGAAAATAACTTCAATTTTGTGGATTGTGAAAAAAATTTTAGTTGGAAGTGTCAAATTTTAATAAATTTATTTGAAACCAAATTCGATTTTTTGGATTTTCTTGAGTATTTTTGTTGTAGGATCTACAATTGAGTAAATTTAGATGAAAATAACTTCAATTTTGTGGATTGTGAAAAAAATTTAGTTGGAAGTGTCAAATTTTAATAAATTTATTTGAAACAACTTCGATTTTTTGGATTTTCTTGAGTATTTTTGTTGTAGGATCTACAATTGAGTAAATTTAGATGAAAATAACTTCGATTTTTTGGATTTTGTCACGTTTTTTGTCAAATTTTAATATATTTATTTGAAATCAACTTGGATAATTTTGGAATTTGTTGAGTATTTTTGTTGTAGGATCAATATTTGGGTAAATTTAGATGAAAATATCTTCAATTTTTAGGATTGTGAAAAAAATTTTAGTTGGAAGTGTCAAATTTTAATAAATTTATTTGAAATCAACTTGAATTATTTTGGATTTTGTTGAGTATTTTTGTTGTAGGATCTATATTTGAGTAAATTTAGATGAAAATAACTTCAATTTTGTGGATTGTGAAAAAAATTTTAGTTGGAAGTGTCAAATTTTAATAAATTTATTTGAAACCAAATTCGATTTTTTTGATTTTCTTGAGTATTTTTGTTGTAGGATCTACAATTGAGTAAATTTAGATGAAAATAACTTCGATTTTTTGGATTTTGTCACGATTTTTGTCAAATTTTAATAAATTTATTTGAAATCAACTTGGATAATTTTGGAATTTGTTGAGTATTTTTCTTGTAAGATCTATATTTGAGTAAATTTAGATTAAAATATCTTCAAATTTTAGGACTGTGAAAAAATTTTTAGTTGGAAGTGTCAAATTTTAATAAATTTATTTGAAATCAACTTGAATTATTTAGGATTTTGTTGAGTATTTTTGTTGTAGGATCTATATTTGAGTAAATTTAGATGAAAATAACTTCAATTTTGTGGATTGTGAAAAAAATTTTAGTTGGAAGTGTCAAATTTTAATAAATTTATTTGAAACCAAATTCGATTTTTTGGATTTTCTTGAGTATTTTTGTTGTAGGATCTACAATTGAGTAAATTTAGATGAAAATAACTTCAATTTTGTGGATTGTGAAAAAAATTTAGTTGGAAGTGTCAAATTTTAATAAATTTATTTGAAACAACTTCGATTTTTTGGATTTTCTTGAGTATTTTTGTTGTAGGATCTACAATTGAGTAAATTTAGATGAAAATAACTTCGATTTTTTGGATTTTGTCACGTTTTTTGTCAAATTTTAATATATTTATTTGAAATCAACTTGGATAATTTTGGAATTTGTTGAGTATTTTTGTTGTAGGATCAATATTTGGGTAAATTTAGATGAAAATATCTTCAATTTTTAGGATTGTGAAAAAAATTTTAGTTGGAAGTGTCAAATTTTAATAAATTTATTTGAAATCAACTTGAATTATTTTGGATTTTGTTGAGTATTTTTGTTGTAGGATCTATATTTGAGTAAATTTAGATGAAAATAACTTCAATTTTGTGGATTGTGAAAAAAATTTTAGTTGGAAGTGTCAAATTTTAATAAATTTATTTGAAACCAAATTCGATTTTTTGGATTTTCTTGAGTATTTTTGTTGTAGGATCTACAATTGAGTAAATTTAGATGAAAATAACTTCAATTTTGTGGATTGTGAAAAAAATTTAGTTGGAAGTGTCAAATTTTAATAAATTTATTTGAAACAACTTCGATTTTTTGGATTTTCTTGAGTATTTTTGTTGTAGGATCTACAATTGAGAAAATTTAGATGAAAATAACTTCGATTTTTTTTATTTTGTCACGATTTTTGTCAAATTTTAATAAATTTATTTGAAATCAACTTGGATAATTTTGGAATTTGTTGAGTATTTTTGTTGTAGGATCTATATTTGAGTAAATTTAGATGAAAATAACTCCAATTTTGTGGATTGTGAAAAAAATTTTAGTTGGAAGTGTCAAATTTTAATAAATTTATTTGAAACCAAATTCGATTTTTTGGATTTTCTTGAGTATTTTTGTTGTAGGATCTACAATTGAGTAAATTTAGATGAAAATAACTTCGATTTTTTTGATTTTGTCACGATTTTGATCAAATTTTAATAAATTTATTTGAAATCAACTTGGATAATTTTGGAATTTGTTGATTATTTTTGTTGTAGGATCAATATTTGAGTAAATTTAGATGAAAAAATCTTCAATTTTTAGGATTTTGAAAAAAAATTTAGTTGGAAGTGTCAAATTTTAATAAATTTATTTGAAATCAACATGAATTATTTTGGATTTTGTTGAGTATTTTTGTTGTAGGATCTATATTTGAGTAAATTTAGATGAAAATAACTTCAATTTTGTGGATTGTGAAAAAAATTTTAGTTGGAAGTGTCAAATTTTAATAAATTTATTTGAAACCAAATTCGATTTTTTGGATTTTCCTGATTATTTTTGTTGTAGGATCTACAATTGACTAAATTTAGATGAAAATAACTTCGATTTTTTGGATTTTGTCACGATTTTTGTCCAATTTTAATAAATTTATTTGAAATCAACTTGGATAATTTTGGAATTTGTTGAGTATTTTTGTTGTAGGATCAATATTTGGGTAAATTTAGATGAAAATATCTTCAATTTTTAGGATTGTGAAAAAAATTTTAGTTGGAAGTGTCAAATTATAATAAATTTATTTGAAATCAACTTGAATTATTTTGGATTTTGTTGAGTATTTTTGTTGTAGGATCTATATTTGAGTAAATTTAGATGAAAATAACTTCAATTTTGTGGATTGTGAAAAAAATTTTAGTTGGAAGTGTCAAATTTTAATAAATTTATTTGAAACAACTTCGATTTTTTGGATTTTCTTGAGTATTTTTGTTGTAGGATCTACAATTGAGTAAATTTAGATGAAAATAACTTCGATTTTTTGGATTTTGTCACGTTTTTTGTCAAATTTTAATATATTTATTTGAAATCAACTTGGATAATTTTGGAATTTGTTGAGTATTTTTGTTGTAGGATCAATATTTGGGTAAATTTAGATGAAAATATCTTCAATTTTTAGGATTGTGAAAAAAATTTTAGTTGGAAGTGTCAAATTTTAATAAATTTATTTGAAATCAACTTGAATTATTTTGGATTTTGTTGAGTATTTTTGTTGTAGGATCTATATTTGAGTAAATTTAGATGAAAATAACTTCAATTTTGTGGATTGTGAAAAAAATTTTAGTTGGAAGTGTCAAATTTTAATAAATTTATTTGAAACCAAATTCGATTTTTTTGATTTTCTTGAGTATTTTTGTTGTAGGATCTACAATTGAGTAAATTTAGATGAAAATAACTTCGATTTTTTGGATTTTGTCACGATTTTTGTCAAATTTTAATAAATTTATTTGAAATCAACTTGGATAATTTTGGAATTTGTTGAGTATTTTTCTTGTAAGATCTATATTTGAGTAAATTTAGATGAAAATATCTTCAAATTTTAGGACTGTGAAAAAATTTTTAGTTGGAAGTGTCAAATTTTAATAAATTTATTTGAAATCAACTTGAATTATTTAGGATTTTGTTGAGTATTTTTGTTGTAGGATCTATATTTGAGTAAATTTAGATGAAAATAACTTCAATTTTGTGGATTGTGAAAAAAATTTTAGTTGGAAGTGTCAAATTTTAATAAATTTATTTGAAACCAAATTCGATTTTTTGGATTTTCTTGAGTATTTTTGTTGTAGGATCTACAATTGAGTAAATTTAGATGAAAATAACTTCAATTTTTTGGAATGTGAAAAAAATGTTAGTTGGAAGTGTCAAATTTTAATAAATTTATTTGAAACCAACTTTGATTTTTTGGATTTTCTTGAGTATTTTTGTTGTAGGATCTACAATTGAGTAAATTTAGATGAAAATAACTTCAATTTTTTGGATTTTGTCACGATTCTTGTCAAATTTTAATAAATTTATTTGAAATCAACTTCGATTTTATTGGATTTTGTCGAGTATTTTTGTTGTAGGATCTATATTTGAGTAAATTTAGATGAAAATAACTTCAATTTTTTGGATTGTGAAAAATATTTTAGTTGGAAGTGTCCAATTTTAATAAATTTATTTGAAATCAACTTCGATTTTTTGGATTTTCTTGAGTATTTTTGTTGTAGGATCTACAATTGAGTAAATTTAGATGAAAATAACTTCAATTTTTTGGATTGTGAAAAATATTTTAGTTGGAAGTGTCAAATTTTAATAAATTTATTTGAAATCAACTTCGATTTTTTGGATTTTCTTGAGTATTTTTGTTGTAGGATCTACAATTGAGTAAATTTAGATGAAAATAACTTCGATTTTTTGGATTTTGTCACAATTTTTGTCAAATTTTAATAAATCTATTTGACATCAACTTGGATAATTTTGGATTTTGTCACGATTTTTACCAAATTTTAATAAATTTATTTGACATCAACTTGGATAATTTTGGATTTTGTCGAGTATTTTTGGTGTAGGATGTATATTTGAGTAAATTTAGATGAAAATAACGACAATTTTTTGGATTCTGAAAAAAAAATTTACTTGGAAGTGTTAAATTTTAATAAATTTATTTGAAACCAACTTCGATTTTTTTGGATTTTCTTGAGTATTTTTGTTGTAGGATCTACAATTGAGTAAATTTAGATGAAAATAACTTCAATTTCTTGGATTGTGAAAAAAATTTTAGTTGGAAGTGTCAAATTTTAATAAATTTATTTGAAATCAACTTCGATTTTATTGGATTTTGTCGAGTATTTTTGTTGTAGGATCTATATTTGAGTAAATTTAGATGAAAATAACTTCAATTTTTTGGATTGTGAAAAATATTTTAGTTGGAAGTGTCCAATTTTAATAAATTTATTTGAAATCAACTTCGATTTTTTGGATTTTCTTGAGTATTTTTGTTGTAGGATCTACAATTGAGTAAATTTAGATGAAAATAACTTCAATTTTTTGGATTGTGAAAAAAATGTTAGTTGGAAGTGTCAAATTTTAATAAATTTATTTGAAACCAACTTTGATTTTTTGGATTTTCTTGAGTATTTTTGTTGTAGGGTCTACAATTGAGTAAATTTAGATGAAAATAACTTCAATTTTTTGGATTTTGTCACGATTTTTGTCAAATTTTAATAAATTTATTTGAAATCAACTTGGATAATTTTGGAATTTGTTGAGTATTTTTGTTGTAGGATCTATATTTGAGTAAATTTAGATGAAAATATCTTCAATTTTTAGGATTGTGAAAAAAATTTTAGTTGGAAGTGCCAAATTTTAATAAATTTATTTGAAACCAACTTCGATTTTTTGTATTTTCTTGAGTATTTTTGTTGTAGGATCTATATTTGAGTAAATTTAGATGAAAATATCTTCAATTTTTAGGATTGTGAAAAAAATTTTAGTTGGAAGTGTCAAATTTTAATAAATTTATTTGAAATCAACTTCGATTATTTTGAATTTTGTTCAGTATTTTTGTTGTAGGATGTATTTGTGAGTAAATTTACATGAAAATAACGACAATTTTTTGGATTGTGAAAAAATTTGAGTTGGAAATGTCAAATTTTAATCAATTTATTTGAAACCTACTTCGATTTTTCTCGACTATGTTGAGTTTTTTTGATAGAGAAGCTTAATTTGAGTAATTTCAGGTGAAATTAATTTCGATTTTTTGGATTTTGTCACGATTATTGTCAAATTTTAATAAATTTTTTTGAAATCAACTTGGATAATTTTGGAATTTGTTGAGTATTTTTGTTGTAGGATGTATTTTTGAGTAAATTTAGGTGAAAATAACGACAATTTTTTGGATTGTGAAAAATATTTTAGTTGGAAGTGTCAAATTTTAATAAAATTATTTGAAATCAACTTCGATTTTTTTGGATTTTGTTGAGAATTTTTGTTGTAGGGTCTATATTTGAGTAAATTGAGATGAAAATAACTTCTATTTTGTGGATTTTGTCACGATTTTTCTCAAATTTTAATAAATTTATTTGAAATCAACTTGGATAATTTTGGAATTTGTTGAGTATTTTTGTTGTAGGATCTATATTTGAGTAAATTTAGATGAAAATATCTTCAATTTTTAGGATTGTGAAAAAAATTTTAGTTGGAAGTGCCAAATTTTAATAAATTTATTTGAAACCAACTTCGATTTTTTGGATTTTCTTGAGTATTTTTGTTGTAGGATCTATATTTGAGTAAATTTAGATGAAAATAACTTCAATTTTTTGGATTGTGAAAAATATTTTAGTTGGAAGTGTCAAATTTTAATAAATTTATTAGAAACCAACTTCGATTTTTTGGATTTTCTTGAGTATTTTTGTTGTAGGATCTACAATTGAGTAAATTTAGATGAAAATAACTTCAATTTTTTGGATTTTGTCACGATTTTTGTCAAATTTTAATAAATTTATTTGAATTCAACTTGGATAATTTTGGAATTTGTTGAGTATTTTTGTTGTAGGATCTATATTTGAGTAAATTTAGATGAAAATATCTTCAATTTTTAGGATTGTGAAAAAAATTTTAGTCGGAAGTGCCAAATTTTAATAAATTTATTTGAAACCAACTTCGATTTTTTGGATTTTCTTGAGTATTTTTGTTGTAGGATCTATATTTGAGTAAATTTAGATGAAAATATCTTCAATTTTTAGGATTGTGAAAAAAATTTTAGTTGGAAGTGCCAAATTTTAATAAATTTATTTGAAACCAACTTCGATTTTTTGGATTTTCTTGAGTATTTTTGTTGTAGGATCTATATTTGAGTAAATTTAGATGAAAATATCTTCAATTTTTAGGATTGTGAAAAAAATTTTAGTTGGAAGTGTCAAATTTTAATAAATTTATTTGAAATCAACTTCGATTATTTTGAATTTTGTTCAGTATTTTTGTTGTAGGATGTATTTGTGAGTAAATTTACATGAAAATAACGACAATTTTTTGGATTGTGAAAAAATTTGAGTTGGAAATGTCAAATTTTAATCAATTTATTTGAAACCTACTTCGATTTTTCTCGACTATGTTGAGTTTTTTTGATAGAGAAGCTTAATTTGAGTAATTTCAGGTGAAATTAATTTCGATTTTTTGGATTTTGTCACGATTATTGTCAAATTTTAATAAATTTTTTTGAAATCAACTTGGATAATTTTGGAATTTGTTGAGTATTTTTGTTGTAGGATGTATTTTTGAGTAAATTTAGGTGAAAATAACGACAATTTTTTGGATTGTGAAAAATATTTTAGTTGGAAGTGTCAAATTTTAATAAAATTATTTGAAATCAACTTCGATTTTTTTGGATTTTGTTGAGAATTTTTGTTGTAGGGTCTATATTTGAGTAAATTGAGATGAAAATAACTTCTATTTTGTGGATTTTGTCACGATTTTTCTCAAATTTTAATAAATTTATTTGAAATCAACTTGGATAATTTTGGAATTTGTTGAGTATTTTTGTTGTAGGATCTATATTTGAGTAAATTTAGATGAAAATATCTTCAATTTTTAGGATTGTGAAAAAAATTTTAGTTGGAAGTGCCAAATTTTAATAAATTTATTTGAAACCAACTTCGATTTTTTGGATTTTCTTGAGTATTTTTGTTGTAGGATCTATATTTGAGTAAATTTAGATGAAAATAACTTCAATTTTTTGGATTGTGAAAAATATTTTAGTTGGAAGTGTCAAATTTTAATAAATTTATTAGAAACCAACTTCGATTTTTTGGATTTTCTTGAGTATTTTTGTTGTAGGATCTACAATTGAGTAAATTTAGATGAAAATATCTTCAATTTTTTGGATTTTGTCACGATTTTTGTCAAATTTTAATAAATTTATTTGAATTCAACTTGGATAATTTTGGAATTTGTTGAGTATTTTTGTTGTAGGATCTATATTTGAGTAAATTTAGATGAAAATAACTTCAATTTTTTGGATTGTGAAAAATATTTTAGTTGGAAGTGTCAAATTTTAATAAATTTATTAGAAACCAACTTCGATTTTTTGGATTTTCTTGAGTATTTTTGTTGTAGGATCTACAATTGAGTAAATTTAGATGAAAATAACTTCAATTTTTTGGATTTTGTCACGATTTTTGTCAAATTTTAATAAATTTATTTGAAATCAACTTGGATAATTTTGGAATTTGTTGAGTATTTTTGATGTAGGATCTATATTTGAGTAAATTTAGATGAAAATATCTTCAAATTTTTGGATTGTGAAAAAAATTTTAGTTGGAAGTGTCAAATTTTAATAAATTTATTTGAAACCAACTTCGATTTTTTGGATTTTCTTGAGTATTTTTGTTGTAGGATCTACAATTGAGTAAATTTAGATGAAAATAACTTCAATTTTTTGGATTTTGTCACGATTTTTGTCAAATTTTAATAAATTTATTTGAAATCAACTTGGATAATTTTGGAATTTGTTGAGTATTTTTGTTGTAGGATCTATATTTGAGTAAATTTAGATGAAAATATCTTCAAATTTTTGGATTGTGAAAAAAATTTTAGTTGGAAGTGTGAAATTTTAATAAATTTATTTGAAATCAACTTCGATTATTTTGAATTTTGTTCAGTATTTTTGTTGTAGGATGTATTTTTGAGTAAATTTAGGTGAAAATAACGACAATTTTTTGGATTGTGAAAAAAATTTGAGTTGGAAATGTCAAATTATAATAAATTCATTTGAAACCTACTTCGATTTTTCTGGACTATGTTGAGTTTTTTTGATAGAGAAGCTTAATTTGAGTAATTTCAGGTGAAATTAATTTCGATTTTTTGGATTTTGTCACGATTATTGTCAAATTTTAATAAATTTTTTTGAAATCAACTTGGATAATTTTGGAATTTGTTGAGTATTTTTGTTGTAGGATCTATATTTGAGTAAATTTAGATGAAAATAACTTCTATTTTGTGGATTGTGAAAAAAATTTTAGTTGGAAGTGCCAAATTTTAATAAATTTATTTGAAATCAACTTCGATTTTATTGGATTTTGTCGAGTATTTTTGTTGTAGGATCTACAATTGAGTAAATTTAGATGAAAATAACTTCAATTTTTTGGATTGTGAAAAAAATTTTAGTTGGAAGTGTCAAATTTTAATAAATTTATTTGAAACCAACTTCGATTTTTTGGATTTTCTTGAGTATTTTTGTTGTAGGATCTACAATTGAGTAAATTTAGATGAAAATAACTTTGATTTTTTGGATTTTGTCACGATTTTTGTCAAATTTTAATAAATTTATTTGAAATCAACTTGGATAATTTTGGAATTTGTTGAGTATTTTTGTTGTAGGATCTATATTTGAGTAAATTTAGATGAAAATATCTTCAATTTTGTGGATTGCGAAAAAAAATTTAGTTGGAAGTGTCAAATTTTAATAAATTTATTTGAAATCAACTTCGATTTTTTTTATTTTCTTGAGTATTTTTGTTGTAGGATCTACAATTGAGTAAATTTAGATGAAAATAACTTCGATTTTTTGGATTTTGTCACGTTTTTTGTCAAATTTTAATAAATTTATTTGAAATCAACTTGGATAATTTTGGAATTTGTTGAGTATTTTTGTTGCAGGATCTATATTTGAGTAAATTTAGATGAAAATATCTTCCAATTTTAGGATTGTGAAAAAAATTTTAGTTGGAAGTGCCAAATTTTAATAAATTTATTTGAAACCAACTTCGATTTTTTGGATTTTCTTGAGTATTTTTGTTGTAGGATCTATATTTGAGTAAATTTAGATGAAAATAACTTCAATTTTTTGGATTGTGAAAAATATTTTAGTTGGAAGTGTCCAATTTTAATAAATTTATTTGAAATCAACTTCGATTTTTTGGATTTCCTTGAGTATTTTTGTTGTAGGATTTACAATTGAGTAAATTTAGATGAAAATAACTTCAATTTTATGGATTGTGAAAAAAAATTTAGTTGGAAGTGTCAAATTTTAATAAATTTATTTGAAACCAACTTTGATTTTTTGGATTTTCTTGAGTATTATTGTTGTAGGATCTACAATTGAGTAAATTTAGATGAAAATAACTTCGATTTTTTGGATTTTGTCACGATTTTTGTCAAATTTTAATAAATTTATTTGAAATCAACTTGGATAATTTTGGAATTTGTTGAGTATTTTTGTTGTAGGGTCTATATTTGAGCAAATTTAGATGAAAATAACTTCAATTTTGTGGATTGCGAAAAAAAATTTAGTTGGAAGTGTCAAATTTTAATAAATTTATTTGAAATCAACGTCGATTTTTTTGATTTTCTTGAGTATTTTTGTTGTAGGGTCTACAATTGAGTAAATTTAGATGAAAATAACTTCGATTTTTTGGATTTTCTTGAGTATTATTGTTGTAGGATCTACAATTGAGTAAATTTAGATGAAAATAACTTCGATTTTTTGGATTTTGTCACGATTTTTGTCAAATTTTAATAAATTTATTTGAAATCAACTTGGATAATTTTGGATTTTGTCGAGTATATTTGTGTAGGATGTATATTTGAGTAAATTTAGATGAAAATAACGACAAATTTTGTATTCTGAAAAAAAAATTTACTTGGAAGTGTAAAATTTTAATAAATTTATTTCAAACCAACTTCGATTTTTTTGGATTTTCTTGAGTATTTTTGTTGTAGGATCTACAATTGAGTAAATTTAGATGAAAATAACTTCGATTTTTTGGATTGTGAAAAAAATTTTAGTTGGAAGTGTCAAATTTTAATAAATTTATTTGAAACCAACTTTGATTTTTTGGATTTTCTTAAGTATTTTTGTTGTAGGATCTACAATTGAGTAAATTTAGATGAAAATAACTTCGATTTTTTCGATTTTGTCACGATTTTTGTCAAATTTTAATAAATTTATTTGAAATCAACTTGGATAATTTTGGATTTTGCCGAGTATTTTTGGTGTAGGATCTATATTTGAGTAAATTTAGATGAAAATATCTTCAATTTTTAGGATTGTGAAAAAAATTTTAGATGGAAGTGTCAAATTTTAATAAAATTATTTGAAATCAACTTCGATTTTTTTGGATTTTGTTGAGTATTATTGTTGTAGGGTCTATATTTGAGTAAATTTAGATGAAAATAACTTCTATTTTGTGGATTGTGAAAAAAATTTTAGTTGGAAGTGTCAAATTTTAATAAATTTATTTGAAATCAACTTGGATAATTTTGGAATTTGTTGAGTATTTTTGTTGTAGGGTCTATATTTGAGCAAATTTAGATGAAAATAACTTCAATTTTGTGGATTGCGAAAAAAAATTTAGTTGGAAGTGTCAAATTTTAATAAATTTAGATGAAAATAACTTCGATTTTTTGGATTTTCTTGAGTATTATTGTTGTAGGATCTACAATTGAGTAAATTTAGATGAAAATAACTTCGATTTTTTGGATTTTGTCACGATTTTTGTCAAATTTTAATAAATTTATTTGAAATCAACTTGGATAATTTTGGATTTTGTTGAGTATTTTTGTTGTAGGGTCTATATTTGAGCAAATTTAGATGAAAATAACTTCAATTTTGTGGATTGCGAAAAAAAATTTAGTTGGAAGTGTCAAATTTTAATAAATTTAGATGAAAATAACTTCGATTTTTTGGATTTTCTTGAGTATTATTGTTGTAGGATCTACAATTGAGTAAATTTAGATGAAAATAACTTCGATTTTTTGGATTTTGTCACGATTTTTGTCAAATTTTAATAAATTTATTTGAAATCAACTTGGATAATTTTGGATTTTGTCGAGTATTTTTGTTGTAGGATCTACAATTGAGTAAATTTAGATGAAAATAACTTCAATTTCTTGGATTGTGAAAAAAATTTTAGTTGGAAGTGTCAAATTTTAATAAATTTATTTGAAATCAACTTCGATTTTATTGGATTTTGTCGAGTATTTTTGTTGTAGGATCTATATTTGAGTAAATTTAGATGAAAATAACTTCAATTTTTTGGATTGTGAAAAATATTTTAGTTGGAAGTGTCCAATTTTAATAAATTTATTTGAAATCAACTTCGATTTTTTGGATTTTCTTGAGTATTTTTGTTGTAGGATCTACAATTGAGTAAATTTAGATGAAAATAACTTCAATTTTTTGGATTGTGAAAAAAATGTTAGTTGGAAGTGTCAAATTTTAATAAATTTATTTGAAACCAACTTTGATTTTTTGGATTTTCTTGAGTATTTTTGTTGTAGGGTCTACAATTGAGTAAATTTAGATGAAAATAACTTCAATTTTTTGGATTTTGTCACGATTTTTGTCAAATTTTAATAAATTTATTTGAAATCAACTTGGATAATTTTGGAATTTGTTGAGTATTTTTGTTGTAGGATCTATATTTGAGTAAATTTAGATGAAAATATCTTCAATTTTTAGGATTGTGAAAAAAATTTTAGTTGGAAGTGCCAAATTTTAATAAATTTATTTGAAACCAACTTCGATTTTTTGGATTTTCTTGAGTATTTTTGTTGTAGGATCTATATTTGAGTAAATTTAGATGAAAATATCTTCAATTTTTAGGATTGTGAAAAAAATTTTAGTTGGAAGTGTCAAATTTTAATAAATTTATTTGAAATCAACTTCGATTATTTTGAATTTTGTTCAGTATTTTTGTTGTAGGATGTATTTGTGAGTAAATTTACATGAAAATAACGACAATTTTTTGGATTGTGAAAAAATTTGAGTTGGAAATGTCAAATTTTAATCAATTTATTTGAAACCTACTTCGATTTTTCTCGACTATGTTGAGTTTTTTTGATAGAGAAGCTTAATTTGAGTAATTTCAGGTGAAATTAATTTCGATTTTTTGGATTTTGTCACGATTATTGTCAAATTTTAATAAATTTTTTTGAAATCAACTTGGATAATTTTGGAATTTGTTGAGTATTTTTGTTGTAGGATGTATTTTTGAGTAAATTTAGGTGAAAATAACGACAATTTTTTGGATTGTGAAAAATATTTTAGTTGGAAGTGTCAAATTTTAATAAAATTATTTGAAATCAACTTCGATTTTTTTGGATTTTGTTGAGAATTTTTGTTGTAGGGTCTATATTTGAGTAAATTGAGATGAAAATAACTTCTATTTTGTGGATTTTGTCACGATTTTTCTCAAATTTTAATAAATTTATTTGAAATCAACTTGGATAATTTTGGAATTTGTTGAGTATTTTTGTTGTAGGATCTATATTTGAGTAAATTTAGATGAAAATATCTTCAATTTTTAGGATTGTGAAAAAAATTTTAGTTGGAAGTGCCAAATTTTAATAAATTTATTTGAAACCAACTTCGATTTTTTGGATTTTCTTGAGTATTTTTGTTGTAGGATCTATATTTGAGTAAATTTAGATGAAAATAACTTCAATTTTTTGGATTGTGAAAAATATTTTAGTTGGAAGTGTCAAATTTTAATAAATTTATTAGAAACCAACTTCGATTTTTTGGATTTTCTTGAGTATTTTTGTTGTAGGATCTACAATTGAGTAAATTTAGATGAAAATAACTTCAATTTTTTGGATTTTGTCACGATTTTTGTCAAATTTTAATAAATTTATTTGAATTCAACTTGGATAATTTTGGAATTTGTTGAGTATTTTTGTTGTAGGATCTATATTTGAGTAAATTTAGATGAAAATATCTTCAATTTTTAGGATTGTGAAAAAAATTTTCGTCGGAAGTGCCAAATTTTAATAAATTTATTTGAAACCAACTTCGATTTTTTGGATTTTCTTGAGTATTTTTGTTGTAGGATCTATATTTGAGTAAATTTAGATGAAAATATCTTCAATTTTTAGGATTGTGAAAAAAATTTTAGTTGGAAGTGCCAAATTTTAATAAATTTATTTGAAACCAACTTCGATTTTTTGGATTTTCTTGAGTATTTTTGTTGTAGGATCTATATTTGAGTAAATTTAGATGAAAATAACTTCAATTTTTTGGATTGTGAAAAATATTTTAGTTGGAAGTGTCAAATTTTAATAAATTTATTAGAAACCAACTTCGATTTTTTGGATTTTCTTGAGTATTTTTGTTGTAGGATCTACAATTGAGTAAATTTAGATGAAAATAACTTCAATTTTTTGGATTTTGTCACGATTTTTGTCAAATTTTAATAAATTTATTTGAAATCAACTTGGATAATTTTGGAATTTGTTGAGTATTTTTGTTGTAGGATCTATATTTGAGTAAATTTAGATGAAAATATCTTCAAATTTTTGGATTGTGAAAAAAATTTTAGTTGGAAGTGTCAAATTTTAATAAATTTATTTGAAACCAACTTCGATTTTTTGGATTTTCTTGAGTATTTTTGTTGTAGGATCTACAATTGAGTAAATTTAGATGAAAATAACTTCAATTTTTTGGATTTTGTCACGATTTTTGTCAAATTTTAATAAATTTATTTGAAATCAACTTGGATAATTTTGGAATTTGTTGAGTATTTTTGTTGTAGGATCTATATTTGAGTAAATTTAGATGAAAATATCTTCAAATTTTTGGATTGTGAAAAAAATTTTAGTTGGAAGTGTGAAATTTTAATAAATTTATTTGAAATCAACTTCGATTATTTTGAATTTTGTTCAGTATTTTTGTTGTAGGATGTATTTTTGAGTAAATTTAGGTGAAAATAACGACAATTTTTTGGATTGTGAAAAAAATTTGAGTTGGAAATGTCAAATTATAATAAATTCATTTGAAACCTACTTCGATTTTTCTGGACTATGTTGAGTTTTTTTGATAGAGAAGCTTAATTTGAGTAATTTCAGGTGAAATTAATTTCGATTTTTTGGATTTTGTCACGATTATTGTCAAATTTTAATAAATTTTTTTGAAATCAACTTGGATAATTTTGGAATTTGTTGAGTATTTTTGTTGTAGGATCTATATTTGAGTAAATTTAGATGAAAATAACTTCTATTTTGTGGATTGTGAAAAAAATTTTAGTTGGAAGTGCCAAATTTTAATAAATTTATTTGAAATCAACTTCGATTTTATTGGATTTTGTCGAGTATTTTTGTTGTAGGATCTACAATTGAGTAAATTTAGATGAAAATAACTTCAATTTTTTGGATTGTGAAAAATATTCTAGTTGGAAGTGTCAAATTTTAATAAATTTATTTGAAACCAAATTCGATTTTTTGGATTTTCTTGAGTATTTTTGTTGTAGGATCTACAATTGAGTAAATTTAGATGAAAATAACTTCGATTTTTTGGATTTTGTCACGTTTTTTGTCAAATTTTAATATATTTATTTGAAATCAACTTGGATAATTTTGGAATTTGTTGAGTATTTTTGTTGTAGGATCAATATTTGGGTAAATTTAGATGAAAATATCTTCAATTTTTAGGATTGTGAAAAAAATTTTAGTTGGAAGTGTCAAATTTTAATAAATTTATTTGAAACCAAATTCGATTTTTTGGATTTTCTTGAGTATTTTTGTTGTAGGATCTACAATTGAGTAAATTTAGATGAAAATAACTTCGATTTTTTGGATTTTGTCACGTTTTTTGTCAAATTTTAATATATTTATTTGAAATCAACTTGGATAATTTTGGAATTTGTTGAGTATTTTTGTTGTAGGATCAATATTTGGGTAAATTTAGATGAAAATATCTTCAATTTTTAGGATTGTGAAAAAAATTTTAGTTGGAAGTGTCAAATTTTAATAAATTTATTTGAAATCAACTTGAATTATTTTGGATTTTGTTGAGTATTTTTGTTGTAGGATCTATATTTGAGTAAATTTAGATGAAAATAACTTCAATTTTGTGGATTGTGAAAAAAATTTTAGTTGGAAGTGTCAAATTTTAATAAATTTATTTGAAACCAAATTCGATTTTTTTGATTTTCGTGAGTATTTTTGTTGTAGGATCTACAATTGAGTAAATTTAGATGAAAATAACTTCAATTTTGTGGATTGTGAAAAAAATTTAGTTGGAAGTGTCAAATTTTAATAAATTTATTTGAAACAACTTCGATTTTTTGGATTTTCTTGAGTATTTTTGTTGTAGGATCTATATTTGAGTAAATTTAGATGAAAATAACTTCAATTTTGTGGATTGTGAAAAAAATTTTAGTTGGAAGTGTCAAATTTTAATAAATTTATTTGAAACCAAATTCGATTTTTTTGATTTTCGTGAGTATTTTTGTTGTAGGATCTACAATTGAGTAAATTTAGATGAAAATAACTTCGATTTTTTGGATTTTGTCACGTTTTTTGTCAAATTTTAATATATTTATTTGAAATCAACTTGGATAATTTTGGAATTTGTTGAGTATTTTTGTTGTAGGATCAATATTTGGGTAAATTTAGATGAAAATATCTTCAATTTTTAGGATTGTGAAAAAAATTTTAGTTGGAAGTGTCAAATTTTAATAAATTTATTTGAAATCAACTTGAATTATTTTGGATTTTGTTGAGTATTTTTGTTGTAGGATCTATATTTGAGTAAATTTAGATGAAAATAACTTCAATTTTGTGGATTGTGAAAAAAATTTTAGTTGGAAGTGTCAAATTTTAATAAATTTATTTGAAACCAAATTCGATTTTTTGGATTTTCTTGAGTATTTTTGTTGTAGGATCTACAATTGAGTAAATTTAGATGAAAATAACTTCGATTTTTTGGATTTTGTCACGATTTTTGTCAAATTTTAATAAATTTATTTAAAATCAACTTGGATAATTTTGGAATTTGTTGAGTATTTTTCTTGTAAGATCTATATTTGAGTAAATTTAGATGAAAATATCTTCAAATTTTAGGACTGTGAAAAAATTTTTAGTTGGAAGTGTCAAATTTTAATAAATTTATTTGAAATCAACTTGAATTATTTAGGATTTTGTTGAGTATTTTTGTTGTAGGATCTATATTTGAGTAAATTTAGATGAAAATAACTTCAATTTTGTGGATTGTGAAAAAAATTTTAGTTGGAAGTGTCAAATTTTAATAAATTTATTTGAAACCAAATTCGATTTTTTGGATTTTCTTGAGTATTTTTGTTGTAGGATCTACAATTGAGTAAATTTAGATGAAAATAACTTCAATTTTGTGGATTGTGAAAAAAATTTAGTTGGAAGTGTCAAATTTTAATAAATTTATTTGAAACAACTTCGATTTTTTGGATTTTCTTGAGTATTTTTGTTGTAGGATCTACAATTGAGAAAATTTAGATGAAAATAACTTCGATTTTTTTTATTTTGTCACGATTTTTGTCAAATTTTAATAAATTTATTTGAAATCAACTTGGATAATTTTGGAATTTGTTGAGTATTTTTGTTGTAGGATCTATATTTGAGTAAATTTAGATGAAAATAACTCCAATTTTGTGGATTGTGAAAAAAATTTTAGTTGGAAGTGTCAAATTTTAATAAATTTATTTGAAACCAAATTCGATTTTTTGGATTTTCTTGAGTATTTTTGTTGTAGGATCTACAATTGAGTAAATTTAGATGAAAATAACTTCAATTTTGTGGATTGTGAAAAAAATTTTAGTTGGAAGTGTCAAATTTTAATAAATTTATTTGAAACCAAATTCGATTTTTTTTATTTTCGTGAGTATTTTTGTTGTAGGATCTACAATTGAGTAAACTTAGATGAAAATAACTTCGATTTTTTTGATTTTGTCACGATTTTTGTCAAATTTTAATAAATTTATTTGAAATCAACTTGGATAATTTTGGAATTTGTTGAGTATTTTTGTTGTAGGATCAATATTTGGGTAAATTTAGATGAAAATATCTTCAATTTTTAGGATTGTGAAAAAAATTTTAGTTGGAAGTGTCAAATTTTAATAAATTTATTTGAAACCAAATTCGATTTTTTGGATTTTCTTGAGTATTTTTGTTGTAGGATCTACAATTGAGTAAATTTAGATGAAAATAACTTCGATTTTTTGGATTTTGTCACGTTTTTTGTCAAATTTTAATATATTTATTTGAAATCAACTTGGATACTTTTGGAATTTGTTGAGTATTTTTGTTGTAGGATCAATATTTGGGTAAATTTAGATGAAAATATCTTCAATTTTTAGGATTGTGAAAAAAATTTTAGTTGGAAGTGTCAAATTTTAATAAATTTATTTGAAATCAACTTGAATTATTTTGGATTTTGTTGAGTATTTTTGTTGTAGGATCTATATTTGAGTAAATTTAGATGAAAATAACTTCAATTTTGTGGATTGTGAAAAAAATTTTAGTTGGAAGTGTCAAATTTTAATAAATTTATTTGAAACCAAATTCGATTTTTTGGATTTTCTTGAGTATTTTTGTTGTAGGATCTACAATTGAGTAAATTTAGATGAAAATAACTTCGATTTTTTGGATTTTGTCACGATTTTTGTCAAATTTTAATAAATTTATTTGAAATCAACTTGGATAATTTTGGAATTTGTTGAGTATTTTTCTTGTAAGATCTATATTTGAGTAAATTTAGATGAAAATATCTTCAAATTTTAGGACTGTGAAAAAATTTTTAGTTGGAAGTGTCAAATTTTAATAAATTTATTTGAAATCAACTTGAATTATTTAGGATTTTGTTGAGTATTTTTGTTGTAGGATCTATATTTGAGTAAATTTAGATGAAAATAACTTCAATTTTGTGGATTGTGAAAAAAATTTTAGTTGGAAGTGTCAAATTTTAATAAATTTATTTGAAACCAAATTCGATTTTTTGGATTTTCTTGAGTATTTTTCTTGTAGGATCTACAATTGAGTAAATTTAGATGAAAATAACTTCAATTTTGTGGATTGTGAAAAAAATTTAGTTGGAAGTGTCAAATTTTAATAAATTTATTTGAAACAACTTCGATTTTTTGGATTTTCTTGAGTATTTTTGTTGTAGGATCTACAATTGAGAAAATTTAGATGAAAATAACTTCGATTTTTTTTATTTTGTCACGATTTTTGTCAAATTTTAATAAATTTATTTGAAATCAACTTGGATAATTTTGGAATTTGTTGAGTATTTTTGTTGTAGGATCTATATTTGAGTAAATTTAGATGAAAATAACTCCAATTTTGTGGATTGTGAAAAAAATTTTAGTTGGAAGTGTCAAATTTTAATAAATTTATTTGAAACCAAATTCGATTTTTTGGATTTTCTTGAGTATTTTTGTTGTAGGATCTACAATTGAGTAAATTTAGATGAAAATAACTTCGATTTTTTTGATTTTGTCACGATTTTGATCAAATTTTAATAAATTTATTTGAAATCAACTTGGATAATTTTGGAATTTGTTGATTATTTTTGTTGTAGGATCAATATTTGAGTAAATTTAGATGAAAAAATCTTCAATTTTTAGGATTTTGAAAAAAAATTTAGTTGGAAGTGTCAAATTTTAATAAATTTATTTGAAATCAACATGAATTATTTTGGATTTTGTTGAGTATTTTTGTTGTAGGATCTATATTTGAGTAAATTTAGATGAAAATAACTTCAATTTTGTGGATTGTGAAAAAAATTTTAGTTGGAAGTGTCAAATTTTAATAAATTTATTTGAAACCAAATTCGATTTTTTGGATTTTCCTGATTATTTTTGTTGTAGGATCTACAATTGACTAAATTTAGATGAAAATAACTTCGATTTTTTGGATTTTGTCACGATTTTTGTCCAATTTTAATAAATTTATTTGAAATCAACTTGGATAATTTTGGAATTTGTTGAGTATTTTTGTTGTAGGATCAATATTTGGGTAAATTTAGATGAAAATATCTTCAATTTTTAGGATTGTGAAAAAAATTTTAGTTGGAAGTGTCAAATTATAATAAATTTATTTGAAATCAACTTGAATTATTTTGGATTTTGTTGAGTATTTTTGTTGTAGGATCTATATTTGAGTAAATTTAGATGAAAATAACTTCAATTTTGTGGATTGTGAAAAAAATTTTAGTTGGAAGTGTCAAATTTTAATAAATTTATTTGAAACCAAATTCGATTTTTTTGATTTTCTTGAGTATTTTTGTTGTAGGATCTACAATTGAGTAAATTTAGATGAAAATAACTTCGATTTTTTGGATTTTGTCACGTTTTTTGTCAAATTTTAATATATTTATTTGAAATCAACTTGGATAATTTTGGAATTTGTTGAGTATTTTTGTTGTAGGATCAATATTTGGGTAAATTTAGATGAAAATATCTTCAATTTTTAGGATTGTGAAAAAAATTTTAGTTGGAAGTGTCAAATTTTAATAAATTTATTTGAAATCAACTTGAATTATTTTGGATTTTGTTGAGTATTTTTGTTGTAGGATCTATATTTGAGTAAATTTAGATGAAAATAACTTCGATTTTTTGGATTTTGTCACGATTTTTGTCAAATTTTAATAAATTTATTTGAAATCAACTTGGATAATTTTGGAATTTGTTGAGTATTTTTCTTGTAAGATCTATATCTGAGTAAATTTAGATGAAAATATCTTCAATTTTTAGGACTGTGAAAAAATTTTTAGTTGGAAGTGTCAAATTTTAATAAATTTATTTGAAATCAACTTGAATTATTTTGGATTTTGTTGAGTATTTTTGTTGTAGGATCTATATTTGAGTAAATTTAGATGAAAATAACTTCAATTTTGTGGATTGTGAAAAAAATTTTAGTTGGAAGTGTCAAATTTTAATAAATTTTTTTGAAACCAAATTCGATTTTTTGGATTTTCTTGAGTATTTTTGTTGTAGGATCTACAATTGAGTAAATTTAGATGAAAATAACTTCAATTTTGTGGATTGTGAAAAAAATTTAGTTGGAAGTGTCAAATTTTAATAAATTTATTTGAAACAACTTCGATTTTTTGGATTTTCTTGAGTATTTTTGTTGTAGGATCTACAATTGAGAAAATTTAGATGAAAATAACTTCGATTTTTTTTATTTTGTCACGATTTTTGTCAAATTTTAATAAATTTATTTCAAATCAACTTGGATAATTTTGGAATTTGTTGAGTATTTTTGTTGTAGGATCAATATTTGGGTAAATTTAGATGAAAATATCTTCAATTTTTAGGATTGTGAAAAAAATTTTAGTTGGAAGTGTCAAATTTTAATAAATTTATTTGAAATCAACTTGAATTACTTTGGATTTTGTTGAGTATTTTTGTTGTAGGATCTATATTTGAGTAAATTTAGATGCAAATAACTTCAATTTTGTGGATTGTGAAAAAAATTTTAGTTGGAAGTGTCAAATTTTAATAAATTTATTTGAAACCAAATTCGATTTTTTGGATTTTCTTGAGTATTTTTGTTGTAGGATCTACAATTGAGTAAATTTAGATGAAAATAACTTCGATTTTTTGGATTTTGTCACGATTTTTGTCAAATTTTATTAAATTTATTTGAAATCAACTTGGATAATTTTGGAATTTGTTGAGTATTTTTGTTGTAGGATCAATATTTGCGTAAATTTAGATGAAAATATCTTCAATTTTTAGGATTGTGAAAAAAATTTTAGTTGGAAGTGTCAAATTTTAATAAATTTATTTGAAATCAACTTGAATTATTTTGGATTTTGTTGAGTATTTTTGTTGTAGGATCTATATTTGAGTAAATTTAGATGAAAATAACTTCAATTTTGTGGATTGTGAAAAAAATTTTAGTTGGAAGTGTCAAATTTTAATAAATTTATTTGAAACCAAATTCGATTTTTTTGATTTTCGTGAGTATTTTTGTTGTAGGATCTACAATTGAGTAAATTTAGATGAAAATAACTTCGATTTTTTGGATTTTGTCACGTTTTTTGTCAAATTTTAATATATTTATTTGAAATCAACTTGGATAATTTTGGAATTTGTTGAGTATTTTTGTTGTAGGATCAATATTTGGGTAAATTTAGATGAAAATATCTTCAATTTTTAGGATTGTGAAAAAAATTTTAGTTGGAAGTGTCAAATTTTAATAAATTTATTTGAAATCAACTTGAATTATTTTGGATTTTGTTGAGTATTTTTGTTGTAGGATCTATATTTGAGTAAATTTAGATGAAAATAACTTCAATTTTGTGGATTGTGAAAAAAATTTTAGTTGGAAGTGTCAAATTTTAATAAATTTATTTGAAACCAAATTCGATTTTTTTTATTTTCGTGAGTATTTTTGTTGTAGGATCTACAATTGAGTAAACTTAGATGAAAATAACTTCGATTTTTTTGATTTTGTCACGATTTTTGTCAAATTTTAATAAATTTATTTGAAATCAACTTGGATAATTTGGGAATTTGTTGAGTATTTTTGTTGTAGGATCAATATTTGGGTAAATTTAGATGAAAATATCTTCAATTTTTAGGATTGTGAAAAAAATTTTAGTTGGAAGTGTCAAATTTTAATAAATTTATTTGAAATCAACTTGAATTATTTTGGATTTTGTTGAGTATTTTTGTTGTAGGATCTATATTTGAGTAAATTTAGATGAAAATAACTTCAATTTTGTGGATTGTGAAAAAAATTTTAGTTGGAAGTGTCAAATTTTAATAAATTTATTTGAAACCAAATTCGATTTTTTTTATTTTCGTGAGTATTTTTGTTGTAGGATCTACAATTGAGTAAATTTAGATGAAAATAACTTCGATTTTTTGGATTTTGTCACGTTTTTTGTCAAATTTTAATATATTTATTTGAAATCAACTTGGATAATTTTGGAATTTGTTGAGTATTTTTGTTGTAGGATCAATATTTGGGTAAATTTAGATGAAAATATCTTCAATTTTTAGGATTGTGAATAAAATTTTAGTTGGAAGTGTCAAATTTTAATAAATTTATTTGAAATCAACTTCAATTATTTTGGATTTTGTTGAGTATTTTTGTTGTAGGATCTATATTTGAGTAAATTTAGATGAAAATAACTTCAATTTTGTGGATTGTGAAACAAGTTTTAGTTGGAAGTGTCAAATTTTAATAAATTTATTTGAAACCAAATTCGATTTTTTGGATTTTCTTGAGTATTTTTGTTGTAGGATCTACAATTGAGTAAATTTAGATGAAAATAACTCCGATTTTTTGGATTTTGTCACGTTTTTTGTCAAATTTTAATATATTTATTTGAAATCAACTTGGATAATTTTGGAATTTGTTGAGTATTTTTGTTGTAGGATCAATATTTGGGTAAATTTAGATGAAAATATCTTCAATTTTTAGGATTGTGAAAAAAATTTTAGTTGGAAGTGTCAAATTTTAATAAATTTATTTGAAATCAACTTGAATTATTTTGGATTTTGTTGAGTATTTTTGTTGTAGGATCTATATTTGAGTAAATTTAGATGAAAATAACTTCAATTTTGTGGATTGTGAAAAAAATTTTAGTTGGAAGTGTCAAATTTTAATAAATTTATTTGAAACCAAATTCGATTTTTTGGATTTTCTTGAGTATTTTTGTTGTAGGATCTACAATTGAGTAAATTTAGATGAAAATAACTTCGATTTTTTGGATTTTGTCACGATTTTTGTCAAATTTTAATAAATTTATTTGAAATCAACTTGGATAATTTTGGAATTTGTTGAGTATTTTTCTTGTAAGATCTATATTTGAGTAAATTTAGATGAAAATATCTTCAAATTTTAGGACTGTGAAAAAATTTTTAGTTGGAAGTGTCAAATTTTAATAAATTTATTTGAAACCAAATTCGATTTTTTGGATTTTCTTGAGTATTTTTGTTGTAGGATCTACAATTGAGTAAATTTAGATGAAAATAACTTCAATTTTGTGGATTGTGAAAAAAATTTAGTTGGAAGTGTCAAATTTTAATAAATTTATTTGAAACAACTTCGATTTTTTGGATTTTCTTGAGTATTTTTGTTGTAGGATCTACAATTGAGTAAATTTAGATGAAAATAACTTCGATTTTTTGGATTTTGTCACGTTTTTTGTCAAATTTTAATATATTTATTTGAAATCAACTTGGATAATTTTGGAATTTGTTGAGTATTTTTGTTGTAGGATCAATATTTGGGTAAATTTAGATGAAAATATCTTCAATTTTTAGGATTGTGAAAAAAATTTTAGTTGGAAGTGTCAAATTTTAATAAATTTATTTGAAATCAACTTGAATTATTTTGGATTTTGTTGAGTATTTTTGTTGTAGGATCTATATTTGAGTAAATTTAGATGAAAATAACTTCAATTTTGTGGATTGTGAAAAAAATTTTAGTTGGAAGTGTCAAATTTTAATAAATTTATTTGAAACCAAATTCGATTTTTTTGATTTTCTTGAGTATTTTTGTTGTAGGATCTACAATTGAGTAAATTTAGATGAAAATAACTTCGATTTTTTGGATTTTGTCACGATTTTTGTCAAATTTTAATAAATTTATTTGAAATCAACTTGGATAATTTTGGAATTTGTTGAGTATTTTTCTTGTAAGATCTATATTTGAGTAAATTTAGATGAAAATATCTTCAAATTTTAGGACTGTGAAAAAATTTTTAGTTGGAAGTGTCAAATTTTAATAAATTTATTTGAAATCAACTTGAATTATTTAGGATTTTGTTGAGTATTTTTGTTGTAGGATCTATATTTGAGTAAATTTAGATGAAAATAACTTCAATTTTGTGGATTGTGAAAAAAATTTTAGTTGGAAGTGTCAAATTTTATTAATTTATTTGAAACCAAATTCGATTTTTTGGATTTTCTTGAGTATTTTTGTTGTAGGATCTACAATTGAGTAAATTTAGATGAAAATAACTTCAATTTTGTGGATTGTGAAAAAAATTTAGTTGGAAGTGTCAAATTTTAATAAATTTATTTGAAACAACTTCGATTTTTTGGATTTTCTTGAGTATTTTTGTTGTAGGATCTACAATTGAGAAAATTTAGATGAAAATAACTTCGATTTTTTTTATTTTGTCACGATTTTTGTCAAATTTTAATAAATTTATTTGAAATCAACTTGGATAATTTTGGAATTTGTTGAGTATTTTTGTTGTAGGATCTATATTTGAGTAAATTTAGATGAAAATAACTCCAATTTTGTGGATTGTGAAAAAAATTTTAGTTGGAAGTGTCAAATTTTAATAAATTTATTTGAAACCAAATTCGATTTTTTGGATTTTCTTGAGTATTTTTGTTGTAGGATCTACAATTGAGTAAATTTAGATGAAAATAACTTCGATTTTTTGGATTTTGTCACGTTTTTTGTCAAATTTTAATATATTTATTTGAAATCAACTTGGATAATTTTGGAATTTGTTGAGTATTTTTGTTGTAGGATCAATATTTGGGTAAATTTAGATGAAAATATCTTCAATTTTTAGGATTGTGAAAAAAATTTTAGTTGGAAGTGTCAAATTTTAATAAATTTATTTGAAATCAACTTGAATTATTTTGGATTTTGTTGAGTATTTTTGTTGTAGGATCTATATTTGAGTAAATTTAGATGAAAATAACTTCAATTTTGTGGATTGTGAAAAAAATTTTAGTTGGAAGTGTCAAATTTTAATAAATTTATTTGAAACCAAATTCGATTTTTTGGATTTTCTTGAGTATTTTTGTTGTAGGATCTACAATTGAGTAAATTTAGATGAAAATAACTTCGATTTTTTGGATTTTGTCACGATTTTTGTCAAATTTTAATAAATTTATTTGAAATCAACTTGGATAATTTTGGAATTTGTTGAGTATTTTTCTTGTAAGATCTATATTTGAGTAAATTTAGATGAAAATATCTTCAAATTTTAGGACTGTGAAAAAAATTTTAGTTGGAAGTGTCAAATTTTAATAAATTTATTTGAAATCAACTTGAATTATTTTGGATTTTGTTGAGTATTTTTGTTGTAGGATCTATATTTGAGTAAATTTAGATGAAAATATCTTCAATTTTTAGGATTGTGAATAAAATTTTAGTTGGAAGTGTCAAATTTTAATAAATTTATTTGAAATCAACTTCAATTATTTTGGATTTTGTTGAGTATTTTTGTTGTAGGATCTATATTTGAGTAAATTTAGATGAAAATAACTTCAATTTTGTGGATTGTGAAACAAGTTTTAGTTGGAAGTGTCAAATTTTAATAAATTTATTTGAAACCAAATTCGATTTTTTGGATTTTCTTGAGTATTTTTGTTGTAGGATCTACAATTGAGTAAATTTAGATGAAAATAACTTCGATTTTTTGGATTTTGTCACGTTTTTTGTCAAATTTTAATATATTTATTTGAAATCAACTTGGATAATTTTGGAATTTGTTGAGTATTTTTGTTGTAGGATCAATATTTGGGTAAATTTAGATGAAAATATCTTCAATTTTTAGGATTGTGAAAAAAATTTTAGTTGGAAGTGTCAAATTTTAATAAATTTATTCGAAATCAACTTGAATTATTTTGGATTTTGTTGAGTATTTTTGTTGTAGGATCTATATTTGAGTAAATTTAGATGAAAATAACTTCAATTTTGTGGATTGTGAAAAAAATTTTAGTTGGAAGTGTCAAATTTTAATAAATTTATTTGAAACCAAATTCGATTTTTTGGATTTTCTTGAGTATTTTTGTTGTAGGATCTACAATTGAGTAAATTTAGATGAAAATAACTTCGATTTTTTGGATTTTGTCACGATTTTTGTCAAATTTTAATAAATTTATTTGAAATCAACTTGGATAATTTTGGAATTTGTTGAGTATTTTTCTTGTAAGATCTATATTTGAGTAAATTTAGATGAAAATATCTTCAAATTTTAGGACTGTGAAAAAATTTTAGTTGGAAGTGTCAAATTTTAATAAATTTATTTGAAATCAACTTGAATTATTTAGGATTTTGTTGAGTATTTTTGTTGTAGGATCTATATTTGAGTAAATTTAGATGAAAATAACTTCAATTTTGTGGATTGTGAAAAAAATTTTAGTTGGAAGTGTCAAATTTTATTAATTTATTTGAAACCAAATTCGATTTTTTGGATTTTCTTGAGTATTTTTGTTGTAGGATCTACAATTGAGTAAATTTAGATGAAAATAACTTCAATTTTGTGGATTGTGAAAAAAATTTAGTTGGAAGTGTCAAATTTTAATAAATTTATTTGAAACAACTTCGATTTTTTGGATTTTCTTGAGTATTTTTGTTGTAGGATCTACAATTGAGAAAATTTAGATGAAAATAACTTCGATTTTTTTTATTTTGTCACGATTTTTGTCAAATTTTAATAAATTTATTTGAAATCAACTTGGATAATTTTGGAATTTGTTGAGTATTTTTGTTGTAGGATCTATATTTGAGTAAATTTAGATGAAAATAACTCCAATTTTGTGGATTGTGAAAAAAATTTTAGTTGGAAGTGTCAAATTTTAATAAATTTATTTGAAACCAAATTCGATTTTTTGGATTTTCTTGAGTATTTTTGTTGTAGGATCTACAATTGAGTAAATTTAGATGAAAATAACTTCGATTTTTTGGATTTTGTCACGTTTTTTGTCAAATTTTAATATATTTATTTGAAATCAACTTGGATAATTTTGGAATTTGTTGAGTATTTTTGTTGTAGGATCAATATTTGGGTAAATTTAGATGAAAATATCTTCAATTTTTAGGATTGTGAAAAAAATTTTAGTTGGAAGTGTCAAATTTTAATAAATTTATTTGAAATCAACTTGAATTATTTTGGATTTTGTTGAGTATTTTTGTTGTAGGATCTATATTTGAGTAAATTTAGATGAAAATAACTTCAATTTTGTGGATTGTGAAAAAAATTTTAGTTGGAAGTGTCAAATTTTAATAAATTTATTTGAAACCAAATTCGATTTTTTGGATTTTCTTGAGTATTTTTGTTGTAGGATCTACAATTGAGTAAATTTAGATGAAAATAACTTCGATTTTTTGGATTTTGTCACGATTTTTGTCAAATTTTAATAAATTTATTTGAAATCAACTTGGATAATTTTGGAATTTGTTGAGTATTTTTCTTGTAAGATCTATATTTGAGTAAATTTAGATGAAAATATCTTCAAATTTTAGGACTGTGAAAAAAATTTTAGTTGGAAGTGTCAAATTTTAATAAATTTATTTGAAATCAACTTGAATTATTTTGGATTTTGTTGAGTATTTTTGTTGTAGGATCTATATTTGAGTAAATTTAGATGAAAATATCTTCAATTTTTAGGATTGTGAATAAAATTTTAGTTGGAAGTGTCAAATTTTAATAAATTTATTTGAAATCAACTTCAATTATTTTGGATTTTGTTGAGTATTTTTGTTGTAGGATCTATATTTGAGTAAATTTAGATGAAAATAACTTCAATTTTGTGGATTGTGAAAAAAATTTTAGTTGGAAGTGTCAAATTTTAATAAATTTATTTGAAACCAAATTCGATTTTTTGGATTTTCTTGAGTATTTTTGTTGTAGGATCTACAACTGAGTAAATTTAGATGAAAATAACTTCAATTTTGTGGATTGTGAAAAAAATTTAGTTGGAAGTGTCAAATTTTAATAAATTTATTTGAAACAACTTCGATTTTTTGGATTTTCTTGAGTATTTTTGTTGTAGGATCTACAATTGAGTAAATTTAGATGAAAATAACTTCGATTTTTTGGATTTTGTCACGTTTTTTGTCAAATTTTAATATATTTATTTGAAATCAACTTGGATAATTTTGGAATTTGTTGAGTATTTTTGTTGTAGGATCAATATTTGGGTAAATTTAGATGAAAATATCTTCAATTTTTAGGATTGTGACAAAAATTTTAGTTGGAAGTGTCAAATTTTAATAAATTTATTTGAAATCAACTTGAATTATTTTGGATTTTGTTGAGTATTTTTGTTGTAGGATCTATATTTGAGTAAATTTAGATGAAAATAACTTCAATTTTGTGGATTGTGAAAAAAATTTTAGTTGGAAGTGTCAAATTTTAATAAATTTATTTGAAACCAAATTCGATTTTTTGGATTTTCTTGAGTATTTTTGTTGTAGGATCTACAATTGAGTAAATTTAGATGAAAATAACTTCGATTTTTTGGATTTTGTCACGATTTTTGTCAAATTTTAATAAATTTATTTGAAATCAACTTGGATAATTTTGGAATTTGTTGAGTATTTTTGTTGTAGGATCAATATTTGGGTAAATTTAGATGAAAATATCTTCAATTTTTAGGATTGTGAAAAAAATTTTAGTTGGAAGTGTCTAATTATAATAAATTTATTTGAAATCAACTTGAATTATTTTGGATTTTGTTGAGTATTTTTGTTGTAGGAAATATATTTGAGTAAATTTAGATGAAAATAACTTCAATTTTGTGGATTGTGAAAAAAATTTTAGTTGGAAGTGTCAAATTTTAATAAATTTATTTGAAACCAAATTCGATTTTTTGGATTTTCTTGAGTATTTTTGTTGTAGGATCTACAATTGAGTAAATTTAGATGAAAATAACTTCGATTTTTTGGATTTTGTTACGATTTTTGTCAAATTTTATTAAATTTATTTGAAATCAACTTGGATAATTTTGGAATTTGTTGAGTATTTTTGTTGTAGGATCAATATTTGCGTAAATTTAGATGAAAATATCTTCAATTTTTAGGATTGTGAAAAAAATTTTAGTTGGAAGTGTCAAATTTTAATAAATTTATTTGAAATCAACTTGAATTATTTTGGATTTTGTTGAGTATTTTTGTTGTAGGATCTATATTTGAGTAAATTTAGATGAAAATAACTTCAATTTTGTGGATTGTGAAAAAAATTTTAGTTGGAAGTGTCAAATTTTAATAAATTTATTTGAAACCAAATTCGATTTTTTTGATTTTCGTGAGTATTTTTGTTGTAGGATCTACAATTGAGTAAATTTAGATGAAAATAACTTCGATTTTTTGGATTTTGTCACGTTTTTTGTCAAATTTTAATATATTTATTTGAAATCAACTTGGATAATTTTGGAATTTGTTGAGTATTTTTGTTGTAGGATCAATATTTGGGTAAATTTAGATGAAAATATCTTCAATTTTTAGGATTGTGAAAAAAATTTTAGTTGGAAGTGTCAAATTTTAATAAATTTATTTGAAATCAACTTGAATTATTTTGGATTTTGTTGAGTATTTTTGTTGTAGGATCTATATTTGAGTAAATTTAGATGAAAATAACTTCAATTTTGTGGATTGTGAAAAAAATTTTAGTTGGAAGTGTCAAATTTTAATAAATTTATTTGAAACCAAATTCGATTTTTATTATTTTCGTGAGTATTTTTGTTGTAGGATCTACAATTGAGTAAATTTAGATGAAAATAACTTCGATTTTTTGGATTTTGTCACGTTTTTTGTCAAATTTTAATATATTTATTTGAAATCAACTTGGATAATTTTGGAATTTGTTGAGTATTTTTGTTGTAGGATCAATATTTGGGTAAATTTAGATGAAAATATCTTCAATTTTCAGGATTGTGAATAAAATTTTAGTTGGAAGTGTCAAATTTTAATAAATTTATTTGAAATCAACTTCAATTATTTTGGATTTTGTTGAGTATTTTTGTTGTAGGATCTATATTTGAGTAAATTTAGATGAAAATAACTTCAATTTTGTGGATTGTGAAACAAGTTTTAGTTGGAAGTGTCAAATTTTAATAAATTTATTTGAAACCAAATTCGATTTTTTGGATTTTCTTGAGTATTTTTGTTGTAGGATCTACAATTGAGTAAATTTAGATGAAAATAACTTCGATTTTTTGGATTTTGTCACGTTTTTTGTCAAATTTTAATATATTTATTTGAAATCAACTTGGATAATTTTGGAATTTGTTGAGTATTTTTGTTGTAGGATCAATATTTGGGTAAATTTAGATGAAAATATCTTCAATTTTTAGGATTGTGAAAAAAATTTTAGTTGGAAGTGTCAAATTTTAATAAATTTATTTGAAATCAACTTGAATTATTTTGGATTTTGTTGAGTATTTTTGTTGTAGGATCTATATTTGAGTAAATTTAGATGAAAATAACTTCAATTTTGTGGATTGTGAAAAAAATTTTAGTTGGAAGTGTCAAATTTTAATAAATTTATTTGAAACCAAATTCGATTTTTTTTATTTTCTTGAGTATTTTTGTTGTAGGATCTACAATTGAGTAAATTTAGATGAAAATAACTTCGATTTTTTGGATTTTGTCACGATTTTTGTCAAATTTTAATAAATTTATTTGAAATCAACTTGGATAATTTTGGAATTTGTTGAGTATTTTTCTTGTAAGATCTATATTTGAGTAAATTTAGATTAAAATATCTTCAAATTTTAGGACTGTGAAAAAATTTTTAGTTGGAAGTGTCAAATTTTAATAAATTTATTTGAAATCAACTTGAATTATTTAGGATTTTGTTGAGTATTTTTGTTGTAGGATCTATATTTGAGTAAATTTAGATGAAAATAACTTCAATTTTGTGGATTGTGAAAAAAATTTTAGTTGGAAGTGTCAAATTTTAATAAATTTATTTGAAACCAAATTCGATTTTTTGGATTTTCTTGAGTATTTTTGTTGTAGGATCTACAATTGAGTAAATTTAGATGAAAATAACTTCAATTTTGTGGATTGTGAAAAAAATTTAGTTGGAAGTGTCAAATTTTAATGAATTTATTTGAAACAACTTCGATTTTTTGGATTTTCTTGAGTATTTTTGTTGTAGGATCTACAATTGAGTAAATTTAGATGAAAATAACTTCGATTTTTTGGATTTTGTCACGTTTTTTGTCAAATTTTAATATATTTATTTGAAATCAACTTGGATAATTTTGGAATTTGTTGAGTATTTTTGTTGTAGGATCAATATTTGGGTAAATTTAGATGAAAATATCTTCAATTTTTAGGATTGTGAAAAAAATTTTAGTTGGAAGTGTCAAATTTTAATAAATTTATTTGAAATCAACTTGAATTATTTTGGATTTTGTTGAGTATTTTTGTTGTAGGATCTATATTTGAGTAAATTTAGATGAAAATAACTTCAATTTTGTGGATTGTGAAAAAAATTTTAGTTGGAAGTGTCAAATTTTAATAAATTTATTTGAAACCAAATTCGATTTTTTTTATTTTCTTGAGTATTTTTGTTGTAGGATCTACAATTGAGTAAATTTAGATGAAAATAACTTCGATTTTTTGGATTTTGTCACGATTTTTGTCAAATTTTAATAAATTTATTTGAAATCAACTTGGATAATTTTGGAATTTGTTGAGTATTTTTCTTGTAAGATCTATATTTGAGTAAATTTAGATTAAAATATCTTCAAATTTTAGGACTGTGAAAAAATTTTTAGTTGGAAGTGTCAAATTTTAATAAATTTATTTGAAATCAACTTGAATTATTTAGGATTTTGTTGAGTATTTTTGTTGTAGGATCTATATTTGAGTAAATTTAGATGAAAATAACTTCAATTTTGTGGATTGTGAAAAAAATTTTAGTTGGAAGTGTCAAATTTTAATAAATTTATTTGACACCAAATTCGATTTTTTGGATTTTCTTGAGTATTTTTGTTGTAGGATCTACAATTGAGTAAATTTAGATGAAAATAACTTCAATTTTGTGGATTGTGAAAAAAATTTAGTTGGAAGTGTCAAATTTTAATGAATTTATTTGAAACAACTTCGATTTTTTGGATTTTCTTGAGTATTTTTGTTGTAGGATCTACAATTGAGTAAATTTAGATGAAAATAACTTCGATTTTTTGGATTTTGTCACGTTTTTTGTCAAATTTTAATATATTTATTTGAAATCAACTTGGATAATTTTGGAATTTGTTGAGTATTTTTGTTGTAGGATCAATATTTGGGTAAATTTAGATGAAAATATCTTCAATTTTTAGGATTGTGAAAAAAATTTTAGTTGGAAGTGTCAAATTTTAATAAATTTATTTGAAATCAACTTGAATTATTTTGGATTTTGTTGAGTATTTTTGTTGTAGGATCTATATTTGAGTAAATTTAGATGAAAATAACTTCAATTTTGTGGATTGTGAAAAAAATTTTAGTTGGAAGTGTCAAATTTTAATAAATTTATTTGAAACCAAATTCGATTTTTTGGATTTTCTTGAGTATTTTTGTTGTAGGATCTACAATTGAGTAAATTTAGATGAAAATAACTTCGATTTTTTGGATTTTGTCACGATTTTTGTCAAATTTTAATAAATTTATTTGAAATCAACTTGGATAATTTTGGAATTTGTTGAGTATTTTTCTTGTAAGATCTATATTTGAGTAAATTTAGATGAAAATATCTTCAAATTTTAGGACTGTGAAAAAATTTTTAGTTGGAAGTGTCAAATTTTAATAAATTTATTTGAAATCAACTTGAATTATTTAGGATTTTGTTGAGTATTTTTGTTGTAGGATCTATATTTGAGTAAATTTAGATGAAAATAACTTCAATTTTGTGGATTGTGAAAAAAATTTTAGTTGGAAGTGTCAAATTTTAATAAATTTATTTGAAACCAAATTCGATTTTTTGGATTTTCTTGAGTATTTTTGTTGTAGGATCTACAATTGAGTAAATTTAGATGAAAATAACTTCAATTTTGTGGATTGTGAAAAAAATTTAGTTGGAAGTGTCAAATTTTAATAAATTTATTTGAAACAACTTCGATTTTTTGGATTTTCTTGAGTATTTTTGTTGTAGGATCTACAATTGAGAAAATTTAGATGAAAATAACTTCGATTTTTTTTATTTTGTCACGATTTTTGTCAAATTTTAATAAATTTATTTGAAATCAACTTGGATAATTTTGGAATTTGTTGAGTATTTTTGTTGTAGGATCTATATTTGAGTAAATTTAGATGAAAATAACTCCAATTTTGTGGATTGTGAAAAAAATTTTAGTTGGAAGTGTCAAATTTTAATAAATTTATTTGAAACCAAATTCGATTTTTTGGATTTTCTTGAGTATTTTTGTTGTAGGATCTACAATTGAGTAAATTTAGATGAAAATAACTTCGATTTTTTTGATTTTGTCACGATTTTGATCAAATTTTAATAAATTTATTTGAAATCAACTTGGATAATTTTGGAATTTGTTGATTATTTTTGTTGTAGGATCAATATTTGAGTAAATTTAGATGAAAAAATCTTCAATTTTTAGGATTTTGAAAAAAAATTTAGTTGGAAGTGTCAAATTTTAATAAATTTATTTGAAATCAACATGAATTATTTTGGATTTTGTTGAGTATTTTTGTTGTAGGATCTATATTTGAGTAAATTTAGATGAAAATAACTTCAATTTTGTGGATTGTGAAAAAAATTTTAGTTGGAAGTGTCAAATTTTAATAAATTTATTTGAAACCAAATTCGATTTTTTGGATTTTCCTGATTATTTTTGTTGTAGGATCTACAATTGACTAAATTTAGATGAAAATAACTTCGATTTTTTGGATTTTGTCACGATTTTTGTCCAATTTTAATAAATTTATTTGAAATCAACTTGGATAATTTTGGAATTTGTTGAGTATTTTTGTTGTAGGATCAATATTTGGGTAAATTTAGATGAAAATATCTTCAATTTTTAGGATTGTGAAAAAAATTTTAGTTGGAAGTGTCAAATTATAATAAATTTATTTGAAATCAACTTGAATTATTTTGGATTTTGTTGAGTATTTTTGTTGTAGGATCTATATTTGAGTAAATTTAGATGAAAATAACTTCAATTTTGTGGATTGTGAAAAAAATTTTAGTTGGAAGTGTCAAATTTTAATAAATTTATTTGAAACAACTTCGATTTTTTGGATTTTCTTGAGTATTTTTGTTGTAGGATCTACAATTGAGTAAATTTAGATGAAAATAACTTCGATTTTTTGGATTTTGTCACGTTTTTTGTCAAATTTTAATATATTTATTTGAAATCAACTTGGATAATTTTGGAATTTGTTGAGTATTTTTGTTGTAGGATCAATATTTGGGTAAATTTAGATGAAAATATCTTCAATTTTTAGGATTGTGAAAAAAATTTTAGTTGGAAGTGTCAAATTTTAATAAATTTATTTGAAATCAACTTGAATTATTTTGGATTTTGTTGAGTATTTTTGTTGTAGGATCTATATTTGAGTAAATTTAGATGAAAATAACTTCAATTTTGTGGATTGTGAAAAAAATTTTAGTTGGAAGTGTCAAATTTTAATAAATTTATTTGAAACCAAATTCGATTTTTTTGATTTTCTTGAGTATTTTTGTTGTAGGATCTACAATTGAGTAAATTTAGATGAAAATAACTTCGATTTTTTGGATTTTGTCACGATTTTTGTCAAATTTTAATAAATTTATTTGAAATCAACTTGGATAATTTTGGAATTTGTTGAGTATTTTTCTTGTAAGATCTATATTTGAGTAAATTTAGATTAAAATATCTTCAAATTTTAGGACTGTGAAAAAATTTTTAGTTGGAAGTGTCAAATTTTAATAAATTTATTTGAAATCAACTTGAATTATTTAGGATTTTGTTGAGTATTTTTGTTGTAGGATCTATATTTGAGTAAATTTAGATGAAAATAACTTCAATTTTGTGGATTGTGAAAAAAATTTTAGTTGGAAGTGTCAAATTTTAATAAATTTATTTGAAACCAAATTCGATTTTTTGGATTTTCTTGAGTATTTTTGTTGTAGGATCTACAATTGAGTAAATTTAGATGAAAATAACTTCAATTTTGTGGATTGTGAAAAAAATTTAGTTGGAAGTGTCAAATTTTAATGAATTTATTTGAAACAACTTCGATTTTTTGGATTTTCTTGAGTATTTTTGTTGTAGGATCTACAATTGAGTAAATTTAGATGAAAATAACTTCGATTTTTTGGATTTTGTCACGTTTTTTGTCAAATTTTAATATATTTATTTGAAATCAACTTGGATAATTTTGGAATTTGTTGAGTATTTTTGTTGTAGGATCAATATTTGGGTAAATTTAGATGAAAATATCTTCAATTTTTAGGATTGTGAAAAAAATTTTAGTTGGAAGTGTCAAATTTTAATAAATTTATTTGAAATCAACTTGAATTATTTTGGATTTTGTTGAGTATTTTTGTTGTAGGATCTATATTTGAGTAAATTTAGATGAAAATAACTTCAATTTTGTGGATTGTGAAAAAAATTTTAGTTGGAAGTGTCAAATTTTAATAAATTTATTTGAAACCAAATTCGATTTTTTGGATTTTCTTGAGTATTTTTGTTGTAGGATCTACAATTGAGTAAATTTAGATGAAAATAACTTCGATTTTTTGGATTTTGTCACGATTTTTGTCAAATTTTAATAAATTTATTTGAAATCAACTTGGATAATTTTGGAATTTGTTGAGTATTTTTCTTGTAAGATCTATATTTGAGTAAATTTAGATGAAAATATCTTCAAATTTTAGGACTGTGAAAAAATTTTTAGTTGGAAGTGTCAAATTTTAATAAATTTATTTGAAATCAACTTGAATTATTTAGGATTTTGTTGAGTATTTTTGTTGTAGGATCTATATTTGAGTAAATTTAGATGAAAATAACTTCAATTTTGTGGATTGTGAAAAAAATTTTAGTTGGAAGTGTCAAATTTTAATAAATTTATTTGAAACCAAATTCGATTTTTTGGATTTTCTTGAGTATTTTTGTTGTAGGATCTACAATTGAGTAAATTTAGATGAAAATAACTTCAATTTTGTGGATTGTGAAAAAAATTTAGTTGGAAGTGTCAAATTTTAATAAATTTATTTGAAACAACTTCGATTTTTTGGATTTTCTTGAGTATTTTTGTTGTAGGATCTACAATTGAGAAAATTTAGATGAAAATAACTTCGATTTTTTTTATTTTGTCACGATTTTTGTCAAATTTTAATAAATTTATTTGAAATCAACTTGGATAATTTTGGAATTTGTTGAGTATTTTTGTTGTAGGATCTATATTTGAGTAAATTTAGATGAAAATAACTCCAATTTTGTGGATTGTGAAAAAAATTTTAGTTGGAAGTGTCAAATTTTAATAAATTTATTTGAAACCAAATTCGATTTTTTGGATTTTCTTGAGTATTTTTGTTGTAGGATCTACAATTGAGTAAATTTAGATGAAAATAACTTCGATTTTTTTGATTTTGTCACGATTTTGATCAAATTTTAATAAATTTATTTGAAATCAACTTGGATAATTTTGGAATTTGTTGATTATTTTTGTTGTAGGATCAATATTTGAGTAAATTTAGATGAAAAAATCTTCAATTTTTAGGATTTTGAAAAAAAATTTAGTTGGAAGTGTCAAATTTTAATAAATTTATTTGAAATCAACATGAATTATTTTGGATTTTGTTGAGTATTTTTGTTGTAGGATCTATATTTGAGTAAATTTAGATGAAAATAACTTCAATTTTGTGGATTGTGAAAAAAATTTTAGTTGGAAGTGTCAAATTTTAATAAATTTATTTGAAACCAAATTCGATTTTTTGGATTTTCCTGATTATTTTTGTTGTAGGATCTACAATTGACTAAATTTAGATGAAAATAACTTCGATTTTTTGGATTTTGTCACGATTTTTGTCCAATTTTAATAAATTTATTTGAAATCAACTTGGATAATTTTGGAATTTGTTGAGTATTTTTGTTGTAGGATCAATATTTGGGTAAATTTAGATGAAAATATCTTCAATTTTTAGGATTGTGAAAAAAATTTTAGTTGGAAGTGTCAAATTATAATAAATTTATTTGAAATCAACTTGAATTATTTTGGATTTTGTTGAGTATTTTTGTTGTAGGATCTATATTTGAGTAAATTTAGATGAAAATAACTTCAATTTTGTGGATTGTGAAAAAAATTTTAGTTGGAAGTGTCAAATTTTAATAAATTTATTTGAAACAACTTCGATTTTTTGGATTTTCTTGAGTATTTTTGTTGTAGGATCTACAATTGAGTAAATTTAGATGAAAATAACTTCGATTTTTTGGATTTTGTCACGTTTTTTGTCAAATTTTAATATATTTATTTGAAATCAACTTGGATAATTTTGGAATTTGTTGAGTATTTTTGTTGTAGGATCAATATTTGGGTAAATTTAGATGAAAATATCTTCAATTTTTAGGATTGTGAAAAAAATTTTAGTTGGAAGTGTCAAATTTTAATAAATTTATTTGAAATCAACTTGAATTATTTTGGATTTTGTTGAGTATTTTTGTTGTAGGATCTATATTTGAGTAAATTTAGATGAAAATAACTTCAATTTTGTGGATTGTGAAAAAAATTTTAGTTGGAAGTGTCAAATTTTAATAAATTTATTTGAAACCAAATTCGATTTTTTGGATTTTCTTGAGTATTTTTGTTGTAGGATCTACAATTGAGTAAATTTAGATGAAAATAACTTCGATTTTTTGGATTTTGTCACGATTTTTGTCAAATTTTAATAAATTTATTTGAAATCAACTTGGATAATTTTGGAATTTGTTGAGTATTTTTCTTGTAAGATCTATATTTGAGTAAATTTAGATGAAAATATCTTCAAATTTTAGGACTGTGAAAAAATTTTTAGTTGGAAGTGTCAAATTTTAATAAATTTATTTGAAATCAACTTGAATTATTTAGGATTTTGTTGAGTATTTTTGTTGTAGGATCTATATTTGAGTAAATTTAGATGAAAATAACTTCAATTTTGTGGATTGTGAAAAAAATTTTAGTTGGAAGTGTCAAATTTTAATAAATTTATTTGAAACCAAATTCGATTTTTTGGATTTTCTTGAGTATTTTTGTTGTAGGATCTACAATTGAGTAAATTTAGATGAAAATAACTTCAATTTTGTGGATTGTGAAAAAAATTTAGTTGGAAGTGTCAAATTTTAATAAATTTATTTGAAACAACTTCGATTTTTTGGATTTTCTTGAGTATTTTTGTTGTAGGATCTACAATTGAGTAAATTTAGATGAAAATAACTTCGATTTTTTGGATTTTGTCACGTTTTTTGTCAAATTTTAATATATTTATTTGAAATCAACTTGGATAATTTTGGAATTTGTTGAGTATTTTTGTTGTAGGATCAATATTTGGGTAAATTTAGATGAAAATATCTTCAATTTTTAGGATTGTGAAAAAAATTTTAGTTGGAAGTGTCAAAGTTTAATAAATTTATTTGAAATCAACTTGAATTATTTTGGATTTTGTTGAGTATTTTTGTTGTAGGATCTATATTTGAGTAAATTTAGATGAAAATAACTTCAATTTTGTGGATTGTGAAAAAAATTTTAGTTGGAAGTGTCAAATTTTAATAAATTTATTTGAAACCAAATTCGATTTTTTGGATTTTCTTGAGTATTTTTGTTGTAGGATCTACAATTGAGTAAATTTAGATGAAAATAACTTCGATTTTTTTGATTTTGTCACGATTTTTGTCAAATTTTAATAAATTTATTTGAAATCAACTTGGATAATTTTGGAATTTGTTGAGTATTTTTCTTGTAAGATCTATATTTGAGTAAATTTAGATGAAAATATCTTCAAATTTTAGGACTGTGAAAAAATTTTTAGTTGGAAGTGTCAAATTTTAATAAATTTATTTGAAATCAACTTGAATTATTTAGGATTTTGTTGAGTATTTTTGTTGTAGGATCTATATTTGAGTAAATTTAGATGAAAATAACTTCAATTTTGTGGATTGTGAAAAAAATTTTAGTTGGAAGTGTCAAATTTTAATAAATTTATTTGAAACCAAATTCGATTTTTTGGATTTTCTTGAGTATTTTTGTTGTAGGATCTACAATTGAGTAAATTTAGATGAAAATAACTTCAATTTTGTGGATTGTGAAAAAAATTTAGTTGGAAGTGTCAAATTTTAATAAATTTATTTGAAACAACTTCGATTTTTTGGATTTTCTTGAGTATTTTTGTTGTAGGATCTACAATTGAGTAAATTTAGATGAAAATAACTTCGATTTTTTGGATTTTGTCACGTTTTTTGTCAAATTTTAATATATTTATTTGAAATCAACTTGGATAATTTTGGAATTTGTTGAGTATTTTTGTTGTAGGATCAATATTTGGGTAAATTTAGATGAAAATATCTTCAATTTTTAGGATTGTGAAAAAAATTTTAGTTGGAAGTGTCAAAGTTTAATAAATTTATTTGAAATCAACTTGAATTATTTTGGATTTTGTTGAGTATTTTTGTTGTAGGATCTATATTTGAGTAAATTTAGATGAAAATAACTTCAATTTTGTGGATTGTGAAAAAAATTTTAGTTGGAAGTGTCAAATTTTAATAAATTTATTTGAAACCAAATTCGATTTTTTGGATTTTCTTGAGTATTTTTGTTGTAGGATCTACAATTGAGTAAATTTAGATGAAAATAACTTCGATTTTTTTGATTTTGTCACGATTTTTGTCAAATTTTAATAAATTTATTTGAAATCAACTTGGATAATTTTGGAATTTGTTGAGTATTTTTCTTGTAAGATCTATATTTGAGTAAATTTAGATGAAAATATCTTCAAATTTTAGGACTGTGAAAAAATTTTTAGTTGGAAGTGTCAAATTTTAATAAATTTATTTGAAATCAACTTGAATTATTTAGGATTTTGTTGAGTATTTTTGTTGTAGGATCTATATTTGAGTAAATTTAGATGAAAATAACTTCAATTTTGTGGATTGTGAAAAAAATTTTAGTTGGAAGTGTCAAATTTTAATAAATTTATTTGAAACCAAATTCGATTTTTTGGATTTTCTTGAGTATTTTTGTTGTAGGATCTACAATTGAGTAAATTTAGATGAAAATAACTTCAATTTTGTGGATTGTGAAAAAAATTTAGTTGGAAGTGTCAAATTTTAATAAATTTATTTGAAACAACTTCGATTTTTTGGATTTTCTTGAGTATTTTTGTTGTAGGATCTACAATTGAGAAAATTTAGATGAAAATAACTTCGATTTTTTTTATTTTGTCACGATTTTTGTCAAATTTTAATAAATTTATTTGAAATCAACTTGGATAATTTTGGAATTTGTTGAGTATTTTTGTTGTAGGATCTATATTTGAGTAAATTTAGATGAAAATAACTCCAATTTTGTGGATTGTGAAAAAAATTTTAGTTGGAAGTGTCAAATTTTAATAAATTTATTTGAAACCAAATTCGATTTTTTGGATTTTCTTGAGTATTTTTGTTGTAGGATCTACAATTGAGTAAATTTAGATGAAAATAACTTCGATTTTTTTGATTTTGTCACGATTTTGATCAAATTTTAATAAATTTATTTGAAATCAACTTGGATAATTTTGGAATTTGTTGATTATTTTTGTTGTAGGATCAATATTTGAGTAAATTTAGATGAAAAAATCTTCAATTTTTAGGATTTTGAAAAAAAATTTAGTTGGAAGTGTCAAATTTTAATAAATTTATTTGAAATCAACATGAATTATTTTGGATTTTGTTGAGTATTTTTGTTGTAGGATCTATATTTGAGTAAATTTAGATGAAAATAACTTCAATTTTGTGGATTGTGAAAAAAATTTTAGTTGGAAGTGTCAAATTTTAATAAATTTATTTGAAACCAAATTCGATTTTTTGGATTTTCCTGATTATTTTTGTTGTAGGATCTACAATTGACTAAATTTAGATGAAAATAACTTCGATTTTTTGGATTTTGTCACGATTTTTGTCCAATTTTAATAAATTTATTTGAAATCAACTTGGATAATTTTGGAATTTGTTGAGTATTTTTGTTGTAGGATCAATGTTTGGGTAAATTTAGATGAAAATATCTTCAATTTTTAGGATTGTGAAAAAAATTTTAGTTGGAAGTGTCAAATTATAATAAATTTATTTGAAATCAACTTGAATTATTTTGGATTTTGTTGAGTATTTTTGTTGTAGGATCTATATTTGAGTAAATTTAGATGAAAATAACTTCAATTTTGTGGATTGTGAAAAAAATTTTAGTTGGAAGTGTCAAATTTTAATAAATTTATTTGAAACCAAATTCGATTTTTTGGATTTTCTTGAGTATTTTTGTTGTAGGATCTACAATTGAGTAAATTTAGATGAAAATAACTTCGATTTTTTGGATTTTGTCACGTTTTTTGTCAAATTTTAATATATTTATTTGAAATCAACTTGGATAATTTTGGAATTTGTTGAGTATTTTTGTTGTAGGATCAATATTTGGGTAAATTTAGATGAAAATATCTTCAATTTTTAGGATTGTGAAAAAAATTTTAGTTGGAAGTGTCAAATTTTAATAAATTTATTTGAAATCAACTTGAATTATTTTGGATTTTGTTGAGTATTTTTGTTGTAGGATCTATATTTGAGTAAATTTAGATGAAAATAACTTCGATTTTTTGGATTTTGTCACGATTTTTGTCAAATTTTAATAAATTTATTTGAAATCAACTTGGATAATTTTGGAATTTGTTGAGTATTTTTCTTGTAAGATCTATATTTGAGTAAATTTAGATGAAAATATCTTCAATTTTTAGGACTGTGAAAAAATTTTTAGTTGGAAGTGTCAAATTTTAATAAATTTATTTGAAATAAACTTGAATTATTTTGGATTTTGTTGAGTATTTTTGTTGTAGGATCTATATTTGAGTAAATTTAGATGAAAATAACTTCAATTTTGTGGATTGTGAAAAAAATTTTAGTTGGAAGTGTCAAATTTTAATAAATTTTTTTGAAACCAAATTCGATTTTTTGGATTTTCTTGAGTATTTTTGTTGTAGGATCTACAATTGAGTAAATTTAGATGAAAATAACTTCAATTTTGTGGATTGTGAAAAAAATTTAGTTGGAAGTGTCAAATTTTAATAAATTTATTTGAAACAACTTCGATTTTTTGGATTTTCTTGAGTATTTTTGTTGTAGGATCTACAATTGAGAAAATTTAGATGAAAATAACTTCGATTTTTTTTATTTTGTCACGATTTTTGTCAAATTTTAATAAATTTATTTCAAATCAACTTGGATAATTTTGGAATTTGTTGAGTATTTTTGTTGTAGGATCAATATTTGGGTAAATTTAGATGAAAATATCTTCAATTTTTAGGATTGTGAAAAAAATTTTAGTTGGAAGTGTCAAATTTTAATAAATTTATTTGAAATCAACTTGAATTACTTTGGATTTTGTTGAGTATTTTTGTTGTAGGATCTATATTTGAGTAAATTTAGATGCAAATAACTTCAATTTTGTGGATTGTGAAAAAAATTTTAGTTGGAAGTGTCAAATTTTAATAAATTTATTTGAAACCAAATTCGATTTTTTGGATTTTCTTGAGTATTTTTGTTGTAGGATCTACAATTGAGTAAATTTAGATGAAAATAACTTCGATTTTTTGGATTTTGTCACGATTTTTGTCAAATTTTATTAAATTTATTTGAAATCAACTTGGATAATTTTGGAATTTGTTGAGTATTTTTGTTGTAGGATCAATATTTGCGTAAATTTAGATGAAAATATCTTCAATTTTTAGGATTGTGAAAAAAATTTTAGTTGGAAGTGTCAAATTTTAATAAATTTATTTGAAATCAACTTGAATTATTTTGGATTTTGTTGAGTATTTTTGTTGTAGGATCTATATTTGAGTAAATTTAGATGAAAATAACTTCAATTTTGTGGATTGTGAAAAAAATTTTAGTTGGAAGTGTCAAATTTTAATAAATTTATTTGAAACCAAATTCGATTTTTTTGATTTTCGTGAGTATTTTTGTTGTAGGATCTACAATTGAGTAAATTTAGATGAAAATAACTTCGATTTTTTGGATTTTGTCACGTTTTTTGTCAAATTTTAATATATTTATTTGAAATCAACTTGGATAATTTTGGAATTTGTTGAGTATTTTTGTTGTAGGATCAATATTTGGGTAAATTTAGATGAAAATATCTTCAATTTTTAGGATTGTGAAAAAAATTTTAGTTGGAAGTGTCAAATTTTAATAAATTTATTTGAAATCAACTTGAATTATTTTGGATTTTGTTGAGTATTTTTGTTGTAGGATCTATATTTGAGTAAATTTAGATGAAAATAACTTCAATTTTGTGGATTGTGAAAAAAATTTTAGTTGGAAGTGTCAAATTTTAATAAATTTATTTGAAACCAAATTCGATTTTTTTTATTTTCGTGAGTATTTTTGTTGTAGGATCTACAATTGAGTAAACTTAGATGAAAATAACTTCGATTTTTTTAATTTTGTCACGATTTTTGTCAAATTTTAATAAATTTATTTGAAATCAACTTGGATAATTTTGGAATTTGTTGAGTATTTTTGTTGTAGGATCAATATTTGGGTAAATTTAGATGAAAATATCTTCAATTTTTAGGATTGTGAAAAAAATTTTAGTTGGAAGTGTCAAATTTTAATAAATTTATTTGAAACCAAATTCGATTTTTTGGATTTTCTTGAGTATTTTTGTTGTAGGATCTACAATTGAGTAAATTTAGATGAAAATAACTTCGATTTTTTGGATTTTGTCACGTTTTTTGTCAAATTTTAATATATTTATTTGAAATCAACTTGGATAATTTTGGAATTTGTTGAGTATTTTTGTTGTAGGATCAATATTTGGGTAAATTTAGATGAAAATATCTTCAATTTTTAGGATTGTGAAAAAAATTTTAGTTGGAAGTGTCAAATTTTAATAAATTTATTTGAAATCAACTTGAATTATTTTGGATTTTGTTGAGTATTTTTGTTGTAGGATCTATATTTGAGTAAATTTAGATGAAAATAACTTCAATTTTGTGGATTGTGAAAAAAATTTTAGTTGGAAGTGTCAAATTTTAATAAATTTATTTGAAACCAAATTCGATTTTTTTTATTTTCGTGAGTATTTTTGTTGTAGGATCTACAATTGAGTAAATTTAGATGAAAATAACTTCGATTTTTTGGATTTTGTCACGTTTTTTGTCAAATTTTAATATATTTATTTGAAATCAACTTGGATAATTTTGGAATTTGTTGAGTATTTTTGTTGTAGGATCAATATTTGGGTAAATTTAGATGAAAATATCTTCAATTTTTAGGATTGTGAATAAAATTTTAGTTGGAAGTGTCAAATTTTAATAAATTTATTTGAAATCAACTTCAATTATTTTGGATTTTGTTGAGTATTTTTGTTGTAGGATCTATATTTGAGTAAATTTAGATGAAAATAACTTCAATTTTGTGGATTGTGAAAAAAAATTTAGTTGGAAGTGTCAAATTTTAATAAATTTATTTGAAACCAAATTCGATTTTTTTTATTTTCGTGAGTATTTTTGTTGTAGGATCTACAATTGAGTAAACTTAGATGAAAATAACTTCGATTTTTTTGATTTTGTCACGATTTTTGTCAAATTTTAATAAATTTATTTGAAATCAACTTGGATAATTTTGGAATTTGTTGAGTATTTTTGTTGTAGGATCAATATTTGGGTAAATTTAGATGAAAATATCTTCAATTTTTAGGATTGTGAAAAAAATTTTAGTTGGAAGTGTCAAATTTTAATAAATTTATTTGAAACCAAATTCGATTTTTTGGATTTTCTTGAGTATTTTTGTTGTAGGATCTACAATTGAGTAAATTTAGATGAAAATAACTTCGATTTTTTGGATTTTGTCACGTTTTTTGTCAAATTTTAATATATTTATTTGAAATCAACTTGGATAATTTTGGAATTTGTTGAGTATTTTTGTTGTAGGATCAATATTTGGGTAAATTTAGATGAAAATATCTTCAATTTTTAGGATTGTGAAAAAAATTTTAGTTGGAAGTGTCAAATTTTAATAAATTTATTTGAAATCAACTTGAATTATTTTGGATTTTGTTGAGTATTTTTGTTGTAGGATCTATATTTGAGTAAATTTAGATGAAAATAACTTCAATTTTGTGGATTGTGAAAAAAATTTTAGTTGGAAGTGTCAAATTTTAATAAATTTATTTGAAACCAAATTCGATTTTTTTTATTTTCGTGAGTATTTTTGTTGTAGGATCTACAATTGAGTAAATTTAGATGAAAATAACTTCGATTTTTTGGATTTTGTCACGTTTTTTGTCAAATTTTAATATATTTATTTGAAATCAACTTGGATAATTTTGGAATTTGTTGAGTATTTTTGTTGTAGGATCAATATTTGGGTAAATTTAGATGAAAATATCTTCAATTTTTAGGATTGTGAATAAAATTTTAGTTGGAAGTGTCAAATTTTAATAAATTTATTTGAAATCAACTTCAATTATTTTGGATTTTGTTGAGTATTTTTGTTGTAGGATCTATATTTGAGTAAATTTAGATGAAAATAACTTCAATTTTGTGGATTGTGAAACAAGTTTTAGTTGGAAGTGTCAAATTTTAATAAATTTATTTGAAACCAAATTCGATTTTTTGGATTTTCTTGAGTATTTTTGTTGTAGGATCTACAATTGAGTAAATTTAGATGAAAATAACTTCGATTTTTTGGATTTTGTCACGTTTTTTGTCAAATTTTAATATATTTATTTGAAATCAACTTGGATAATTTTGGAATTTGTTGAGTATTTTTGTTGTAGGATCAATATTTGGGTAAATTTAGATGAAAATATCTTCAATTTTTAGGATTGTGAAAAAAATTTTAGTTGGAAGTGTCAAATTTTAATAAATTTATTTGAAATCAACTTGAATTATTTTGGATTTTGTTGAGTATTTTTGTTGTAGGATCTATATTTGAGTAAATTTAGATGAAAATAACTTCAATTTTGTGGATTGTGAAAAAAATTTTAGTTGGAAGTGTCAAATTTTAATAAATTTATTTGAAACCAAATTCGATTTTTTGGATTTTCTTGAGTATTTTTGTTGTAGGATCTACAATTGAGTAAATTTAGATGAAAATAACTTCGATTTTTTGGATTTTGTCACGATTTTTGTCAAATTTTAATAAATTTATTTGAAATCAACTTGGATAATTTTGGAATTTGTTGAGTATTTTTCTTGTAAGATCTATATTTGAGTAAATTTAGATGAAAATATCTTCAAATTTTAGGACTGTGAAAAAATTTTTAGTTGGAAGTGTCAAATTTTAATAAATTTATTTGAAATCAACTTGAATTATTTAGGATTTTGTTGAGTATTTTTGTTGTAGGATCTATATTTGAGTAAATTTAGATGAAAATAACTTCAATTTTGTGGATTGTGAAAAAAATTTTAGTTGGAAGTGTCAAATTTTAATAAATTTATTTGAAACCAAATTCGATTTTTTGGATTTTCTTGAGTATTTTTGTTGTAGGATCTACAATTGAGTAAATTTAGATGAAAATAACTTCAATTTTGTGGATTGTGAAAAAAATTTAGTTGGAAGTGTCAAATTTTAATAAATTTATTTGAAACAACTTCGATTTTTTGGATTTTCTTGAGTATTTTTGTTGTAGGATCTACAATTGAGTAAATTTAGATGAAAATAACTTCGATTTTTTGGATTTTGTCACGTTTTTTGTCAAATTTTAATATATTTATTTGAAATCAACTTGGATAATTTTGGAATTTGTTGAGTATTTTTGTTGTAGGATCAATATTTGGGTAAATTTAGATGAAAATATCTTCAATTTTTAGGATTGTGAAAAAAATTTTAGTTGGAAGTGTCAAATTTTAATAAATTTATTTGAAATCAACTTGAATTATTTTGGATTTTGTTGAGTATTTTTGTTGTAGGATCTATATTTGAGTAAATTTAGATGAAAATAACTTCAATTTTGTGGATTGTGAAAAAAATTTTAGTTGGAAGTGTCAAATTTTAATAAATTTATTTGAAACCAAATTCGATTTTTTGGATTTTCTTGAGTATTTTTGTTGTAGGATCTACAATTGAGTAAATTTAGATGAAAATAACTTCGATTTTTTGGATTTTGTCACGATTTTTGTCAAATTTTAATAAATTTATTTGAAATCAACTTGGATAATTTTGGAATTTGTTGAGTATTTTTCTTGTAAGATCTATATTTGAGTAAATTTAGATGAAAATATCTTCAAATTTTAGGACTGTGAAAAAATTTTTAGTTGGAAGTGTCAAATTTTAATAAATTTATTTGAAATCAACTTGAATTATTTAGGATTTTGTTGAGTATTTTTGTTGTAGGATCTATATTTGAGTAAATTTAGATGAAAATAACTTCAATTTTGTGGATTGTGAAAAAAATTTTAGTTGGAAGTGTCAAATTTTAATAAATTTATTTGAAACCAAATTCGATTTTTTGGATTTTCTTGAGTATTTTTGTTGTAGGATCTACAATTGAGTAAATTTAGATGAAAATAACTTCAATTTTGTGGATTGTGAAAAAAATTTAGTTGGAAGTGTCAAATTTTAATAAATTTATTTGAAACAACTTCGATTTTTTGGATTTTCTTGAGTATTTTTGTTGTAGGATCTACAATTGAGAAAATTTAGATGAAAATAACTTCGATTTTTTTTATTTTGTCACGATTTTTGTCAAATTTTAATAAATTTATTTGAAATCAACTTGGATAATTTTGGAATTTGTTGAGTATTTTTGTTGTAGGATCTATATTTGAGTAAATTTAGATGAAAATAACTCCAATTTTGTGGATTGTGAAAAAAAATTTAGTTGGAAGTGTCAAATTTTAATAAATTTATTTGAAACCAAATTCGATTTTTTGGATTTTCTTGAGTATTTTTGTTGTAGGATCTACAATTGAGTAAATTTAGATGAAAATAACTTCGATTTTTTTGATTTTGTCACGATTTTGATCAAATTTTAATAAATTTATTTGAAATCAACTTGGATAATTTTGGAATTTGTTGATTATTTTTGTTGTAGGATCAATATTTGAGTAAATTTAGATGAAAAAATCTTCAATTTTTAGGATTTTGAAAAAAAATTTAGTTGGAAGTGTCAAATTTTAATAAATTTATTTGAAATCAACATGAATTATTTTGGATTTTGTTGAGTATTTTTGTTGTAGGATCTATATTTGAGTAAATTTAGATGAAAATAACTTCAATTTTGTGGATTGTGAAAAAAATTTTAGTTGGAAGTGTCAAATTTTAATAAATTTATTTGAAACCAAATTCGATTTTTTGGATTTTCCTGATTATTTTTGTTGTAGGATCTACAATTGACTAAATTTAGATGAAAATAACTTCGATTTTTTGGATTTTGTCACGATTTTTGTCCAATTTTAATAAATTTATTTGAAATCAACTTGGATAAGTTTGGAATTTGTTGAGTATTTTTGTTGTAGGATCAATATTTGGGTAAATTTAGATGAAAATATCTTCAATTTTTAGGATTGTGAAAAAAATTTTAGTTGGAAGTGTCAAATTATAATAAATTTATTTGAAATCAACTTGAATTATTTTGGATTTTGTTGAGTATTTTTGTTGTAGGATCTATATTTGAGTAAATTTAGATGAAAATAACTTCAATTTTGTGGATTGTGAAAAAAATTTTAGTTGGAAGTGTCAAATTTTAATAAATTTATTTGAAACCAAATTCGATTTTTTGGATTTTCTTGAGTATTTTTGTTGTAGGATCTACAATTGAGTAAATTTAGATGAAAATAACTACGATTTTTTGGATTTTGTCACGTTTTTTGTCAAATTTTAATATATTTATTTGAAATCAACTTGGATAATTTTGGAATTTGTTGAGTATTTTTGTTGTAGGATCAATATTTGGGTAAATTTAGATGAAAATATCTTCAATTTTTAGGATTGTGGAAAAAATTTTAGTTGGATGTGTCAAATTTTAATAAATTTATTTGAAATCAACTTGAATTATTTTGGATTTTGTTGAGTATTTTTGTTGTAGGATCTATATTTGAGTAAATTTAGATGAAAATAACTTCGATTTTTTGGATTTTGTCACGATTTTTGTCAAATTTTAATAAATTTATTTGAAATCAACTTGGATAATTTTGGAATTTGTTGAGTATTTTTCTTGTAAGATCTATATTTGAGTAAATTTAGATGAAAATAACTTCAATTTTGTGGATTGTGAAAAAAATTTTAGTTGGAAGTGTCAAATTTTAATAAATTTATTTGAAACCAAATTCGATTTTTTTGATTTTCGTGAGTATTTTTGTTGTAGGATCTACAATTGAGAAAATTTAGATGAAAATAACTTCGATTTTTTGGATTTTGTCACGATTTTTGTCCAATTTTAATAAATTTATTTGAAATCAACTTGGATAAGTTTGGAATTTGTTGAGTATTTTTGTTGTAGGATCAATATTTGGGTAAATTTAGATGAAAATATCTTCAATTTTTAGGATTGTGAAAAAAATTTTAGTTGGAAGTGTCAAATTATAATAAATTTATTTGAAATCAACTTGAATTATTTTGGATTTTGTTGAGTATTTTTGTTGTAGGATCTATATTTGAGTAAATTTAGATGAAAATAACTTCAATTTTGTGGATTGTGAAAAAAATTTTAGTTGGAAGTGTCAAATTTTAATAAATTTATTTGAAACCAAATTCGATTTTTTGGATTTTCTTGAGTATTTTTGTTGTAGGATCTACAATTGAGTAAATTTAGATGAAAATAACTACGATTTTTTGGATTTTGTCACGTTTTTTGTCAAATTTTAATATATTTATTTGAAATCAACTTGGATAATTTTGGAATTTGTTGAGTATTTTTGTTGTAGGATCAATATTTGGGTAAATTTAGATGAAAATATCTTCAATTTTTAGGATTGTGGAAAAAATTTTAGTTGGATGTGTCAAATTTTAATAAATTTATTTGAAATCAACTTGAATTATTTTGGATTTTGTTGAGTATTTTTGTTGTAGGATCTATATTTGAGTAAATTTAGATGAAAATAACTTCGATTTTTTGGATTTTGTCACGATTTTTGTCAAATTTTAATAAATTTATTTGAAATCAACTTGGATAATTTTGGAATTTGTTGAGTATTTTTCTTGTAAGATCTATATTTGAGTAAATTTAGATGAAAATAACTTCAATTTTGTGGATTGTGAAAAAAATTTTAGTTGGAAGTGTCAAATTTTAATAAATTTATTTGAAACCAAATTCGATTTTTTTGATTTTCGTGAGTATTTTTGTTGTAGGATCTACAATTGAGAAAATTTAGATGAAAATAACTTCGATTTTTTTTATTTTGTCACGATTTTTGTCAAATTTTAATAAATTTATTTCAAATCAACTTGGATAATTTTGGAATTTGTTGAGTATTTTTGTTGTAGGATCAATATTTGGGTAAATTTAGATGAAAATATCTTCAATTTTTAGGATTGTGAAAAAAATTTTAGTTGGAAGTGTCAAATTTTAATAAATTTATTTGAAATCAACTTGAATTACTTTGGATTTTGTTGAGTATTTTTGTTGTAGGATCTATATTTGAGTAAATTTAGATGCAAATAACTTCAATTTTGTGGATTGTGAAAAAAATTTTAGTTGGAAGTGTCAAATTTTAATAAATTTATTTGAAACCAAATTCGATTTTTTGGATTTTCTTGAGTATTTTTGTTG